>JAVQJF010066229.1:0-44473 GCA_036023855.1 Gadopsis marmoratus | reverse complement strand
CCCCCCCCCCCCCCCCCCCCCCCCCCCCCCCCCCCCCCCCCCCCCCCCCCCCCCCCCCCCCCCCCCCCCCCCCCCCCCCCCCCCCCCCCCCCCCGGGGGGGCGGCCCCAAAGGAAGGGGAGGAGAATAATAGCAGACCAGAAGAGTACACTATTTGGGACCCGTCTGTGGTCATCCTGTCTGTCAGCTCCATGCAATATATATGGGTGGCTTTATAAATAAAAAAAAAAAAAGACGTTCACAAACACAACAACAACAACAACAACAACTCACAGAGTCACACAACAACAACACGCCACGAGCAGCAGCGGAGGGGGAGACCTGTCACCTCTTGCATGCGCCCCCTGGTCCTCTGCAGCGCCTCCTCGTAGCCCTGCCGCCGCAGCTCGCCCAGGCTCTCGTAGTACTCGTCCGCGTCGTCGCCGTCGGCGAACAGCACCTGCGACAGGATCCTCCACCCGCAGGTGTCCAGCGCGTGGCCCAGGTAGACCTGCAGCTGGCAGCACAGGGCGTCCGTCTCGCGCCGCGACGCCGCGGAGGCGCCGAACAGCACCGTCCACACGCCGGACTGCTCCCCGGGGAACCGGGGCAGGCACGGCTCCAGGTCCGAGTTGACGGCGCACAGCTGGAGGTGGGCCGCCCTCAGGTCCTGGCAGGAGAACAGCCCGGCCCAGCTGAAGTCCTCGCGGCCGTCGTCGGCGTCCGCGTCGTCCGGGACACCCGCGGGGCCCAGGACCTCGAGGTCCAGCGCCTTCGGCGTCACAACATCCCAGGACGCCAGCGTCCTCAAAGCCTCCTCCTCGTCGCCGACGGCGGTCTTTGTCGCGGCTCTGCCTTTGGGGGCCGAGTGTGGCCGAACTTTACCCGCTTGGCGGACGTCGTCCTTCTTCGCCGTGACGGGACCTTTTGTGCGCCTCTCCGCCGCGGAGGCGCCGGGGACCGGACCGTCGAGGAGCGGGTCCAGGAACGTGGCCCGTCGCTGTGCGGTCCTGTTGTGGCAGGTCACGGCGAACTTCCCCTCGACGTCGTTCCAGGCCACGATGAAGACGAATTTGTGCCGCTCTTTCTCGTCGAAGACTCTGGGTCGGATGGAGACCCAGCCGGACTCCAGGTTGTCCTCCATCGTGAATGACATCGCATCCGGCCGGCGAAGAAAGAAAAACAACAACAAGGAGACAAGTAGACGAACGTCAGCCAGGGACGAAGACGAAGAAGAAGAAATAATAATCTCCTCGGCTAAAGGCTGCCGCCGCTGCTAGCTCCGGGTAGCTACCGTCCGACGTCAGCTACAAAAGTCCGACTTGGCGCGGCGGAGTCGAGCCGAACCGAGCGGCTGAATTCGGAGGAGAAACAAAAGGCTCCGCGGCTTTGTCTGCCCGCTGCTGGCGGCGACGCGGCCGACGTCGTTGGCGGTCGGTTTCGGGGTCCCGGGCATCAAGACGCCCGGCGGACACGTCGGCGGAGGGTCGCCGTCGCGCCGGGGCAGGGAACGTCGTCGGTCGTCATGGCACCTGCGCTCGGCGCGTGTCCGTGTTGTGAGCTTCTGTTTACAAGCAGCCGAAGGTGTCGCGTTGTCAAATCGGGGGGGGGGGGGAGGAGGGGCTTAACTGGCGCCCCGCCCCCTTATGTAAACGTCGGGGTCGTATTTAAAATGTCTGTCGCTCACCGGAGCTTTTTAAGCATAAAAATCAGAGAGGGGGGGGGCGGTGAAGAACAAAGAGCTTCATCCGTACTAGATGACAAAAAGCCCGGGTCGTCTCAAGATGTTTCTGTTTTTTTTTTTCAGAATCTCTTGCTTCCGATTGCACGAAGGCAAACAGGAAGTGACAAAAAAGAACAACAACGACAACAGCAACAAAGGGACACGAAGCCGCCAGGAAGCGACGCAACAAAAAAAAAAATCACCGCAAACACATTAGATTTAATTAGTTTTCTCGTTCTGTACTTTAATGTTGTCAATGAAACACAGTTCCGTCTCTCGCAGACGCGCGAGAGGAGCATAAACATCGGCACGTGGGGCAAAATCCATGACGCAAGCACGCAGCGAACGTGCCGACAGCAGGGGGCGGTACGGCAGGCCGACTGGGACAAAAAGGCATCTCTTTACAAACACATCAATCGCGTTAAGTTTCAAAACTGCTCAATGGCAATACAGATGCAAGAAATATATATATCTACTGGTCTTAGCAGAATATCACATCCACAAAAGTACATTTTGTGACATAAAACTATTATGTAAAACTCCAACAGTACTTTCAAAGACATTCAACACTCTACTAACCACCAAAACGTTGACTTTATGTAACTTGCATAAGTGTCTGAAACGTTCAACGTTTTTGATTTATCAGTTTTTTTTGTTTTCTTTGATGTTATGTTTTCTCTTAAACCCCTTACATACTGTATGTCTACTATTACTGCTTGTTCCAATTCCAATTTTAATAAAAGCACATTGGAACTAAGGTGTTTTAAAATTACCAGTCAAAGTCAGGCTGCCTGGTTCAATGGGCACTTGAAAGGGCACTTGAATTTGTTGAGGGGGCAAAATTCGAAATTAAAACGTAGCATTAGTAGACTTCCTATGTAGCTCACATAGGAAGTTATCATTTTCAATTAAAGGTTTTATGGCATGTCAAAGCACATGTTTGTTATTTAGGTTGGATGCTGATTGAAAATCGGTAACAGACCCATAATTGGTGGGTCCAGACGTGATATCCAGATAGTTTAGTATATAGTATATATATTAAAGCCTGAACCACATCCTAGTTCACATTTCTTAATTGTGTTGACACAATATACACACAGGAAGTCCCAATTCCCTTCGGACATCAGGTATAAAAACACACAAATCATACCTTTGCAGTAATAATTGCGCTCTGGTATAAAAAAAAATAAAGCACCAACAATGTCTGGATACAATTAGTTAACTGTAAACCATGATAAAAAAAAACACAATTAGCAAAACAAGCAGTATAGATTGTCCTGAAGTGCTTTTGTCCGTCCACTAGGTGGCAGCAGCGCTCGTCTGTCTTGTTCTTACTATCTGCAAAAGATTAAGCCATGAAGTTATCTGCAGACATTTGGTAGAATAAACTAATATATGACCATTTTGTCACATGACTGACATGTTACAGCACCTACTTGCATCTATAAGCAAAAACGTAGTATAGTTTTTAAGTTGAAATTCCAAAATGTTTTCCAATTTAAATCATCCAGTTTCTTCAAACAAAGACAAAAACAAAGGGTAGTCTGTATCCTTGGAATTTCACAGGAGACACATTTAACATTACAATGACTTCCCAGCCCATCTACAAAAAAAGAAAAAAAAGACAAAACCACACTCACACATGCAGATTGCGTTCAATTAGAGGTTTATTGCTACACATCAATCAACTCTTTTGTAAGACAACATTAGGCACTTTTGGAGTGTTAAGACAATACTTGTGTGCATTCACAGCTGCTCTGTTGAGTTTCGTAGTCAAGTCATTTCACAAGGCTCACGGTTGTGATATTCTAACTTAAGCAGGCACTGTTGGTTAAGGCAAATTTTAAATGTCAGCATATGATACCACACAGTAAAAATGGTCGCAAGACAGAAATAACTTGAGCATTTCGATCTTCTTTTTTTTGGTAGGTAATCTTAAAGGACTGCGCGAGTATGCCTCGACTCCTTCCTTCCAAACAAGATGCCTCGGTGGGGAGCTCAGTGGCCTTTGTTGGCCTTGTCAAAGAGGGCCTTCAGTTGCTCCTGGGAGGTGGCCTCCTTCTGCTGCATCAGGTCAGCGTGACCTTTGGTGACACCCCAGTCATCAGCCATGGACATCGAGGGGCAGAAGGGACGGCCGGAGGCAGGCTTCAGGGTCTCCCAGTAGTCACGACGGGCCCTACATAGTGGAATACGTTAGTTTTGTTTTTGAACCAAACTGGAGTCATTTTGAGAGAAGAGATCAGGAAAAAGAGAATCATCTACCTAGCTCTGACCCAAGGCTTCGTGTGCATCTCCAGGCCACTGCCCCAGTTGCCGTGCTTCTCCGAGCCAGCAGGCAGGAAACCCCTCTCAGGTGCCAGCTCCTCCGCCACGGCACGGATGTGATAGGGTTCAAATCCACAGCAGCCTCCGATGTAACGGATGCCAGCGTTGTACGCTTCCCGGGCGTATTTCTGCATGTCCCATCTGGTCAGGATCCTCGGCTCCAGACCTGTCAGGCAACACATGGCTGTACATGAGCGCATCATCGTCTTCCGTGTCAACATGTGGAGGGAGGAATTGCATGTTGAGAAGCAGCAGCTTTGAGCGTGTGTACATACAGAAGGGGAACTCGGGCAGATCAATGAAGCCCTGGCATTTGCAGTCAGGAGTGTGGTAAGCCAGCGGCTGGCTCATGTAGTGAGCCTTCAGCCCGGCCTTCTCCACTCCCTCTTTCATCAGCTTCACGGTCTTCACGCACGTCTCCGGGTCAAAGTGGCAGTTAATGCCCACAATCTGCGCCCCTACGAAGAGGAAACATGCAAAGTTATCGGGGAAAAACAACAGTCCAGGTGAAAACTGGTGCTGTTTGTGTGTTCATGCTGTGTCAACCGCAGAGAGGTTCAGTAGGGGTAGCAGTGTCTTCATATGTCCACAAGATGGCATCAAAAGCAAATATTTTGGGACCCAAAGTCTACCTTCCACATCTTCGCTTGTCAGAGAAAATCAAATGAAGACGCTACTGAATTGCATTGTGGTAAGTGTAGGATCCAGCTTTATCCATACTAGGGAATAAAAGCCAGGATCATCTCAAAATCTTTTTAAAATCTTTCTTCTGATTCCTACATCATCACGGAAATGTACATATTGAAAATGCTGAAGTGCCCCTCAAGTGCAAAAATAAATAAAATGTTCCCACATTGTAGGTACATAAGAGTGAAATTATTTCAGTTTTTTCAGTAACATACACTCCGCTTCAGGTTTACTTAGGTAGACAAGAGCAAAAAACAAATTAACTAACAGCTTAATCAGAAACTGAACACGAGCACCTTCATGAAGGGAGGATTTCTTACAGGACTGTTGGATTAGACGGCATTAGTTTTAGCTAGGTCTGCACTCCTGCCACAAGTTGGACATTTTTAAATTCTGCTTCAAGTGCTTTTTTGTATACAGTCAGACTTCCGCCTCATCAGGCGAAGAGGTCGGACCGATATTTAAAAATTGGGGTCCATGGGAAGACCATGGGAATCCTGAGGCGGCTGTTTGAGATATTGTCATACCAGCGTTGACGAGTCTGACAGCACAGTCTCCAGGGCTGACGCCGTTCAGATCTCCTTCAGGTCCAATACACAGAGTTGCAGCCACAGGTTTTCCGGTGGTCTTCAAAACCTGGACGGCCCACTCGGCCTCTTCCACATGCTCAAAGTACTGCAAGCAAATACAAACAAACCGGTAGATAAAGAAAACTGACTGATTAATCTTTAAGCTACAATGGGCTTTTTTATTCATACAATTAATTGAGAATGGGGGTGAAAAAGAAAACCAACAAAAACCCCACAGTTGGTGGCCAAAGAAAAGCAGGATCAAACATTTCCTGGTAGCCGTAAGCTGTTATAATCTATATATTCATAAACAACAATGAAACTTGACGGTTTTGGTCCACTCGCACTACTGCAGCTGTTATCAGAAACACACTACCTGCACGACACCAAACAGACAACGTTAGCGACTATCCGGTGAACAGAATCGAGCATTCAGCAGTTTAAAAACAAGATATTTCCTTCAGGAGGCTGCTGTAAATTTCACAAAAGTTTCAAGTTAAAAGGTGATTTTATGTCATGTTGTGTTCACAGCTGGTTTCTGCTGCTCCCAGGTGGCCAGTTTGCAGCTTTAAATTAATAAAACAAGAAACAAAAAAAAAACAAAAACCCTGCAGCAAGTGCCGTCAATCTGGTTCTCAGCAGGTTTTTGGTCCAGCCTCCAAACATACATGTGCAGCAGAGGGTTTTTAAAATGTAACGATCGGTGCAGCGATACACCCTGTGCCCAGCAGAGAACACTGAAAATGAAGATTAAAATATATGTATAACTTTGCAGGAGGCACTGCGTGTTGCAATGGTGGCCGTTGTTAAAACACTAAAAAAAATTAAAAAATAATAGTTGTTCCATGCACCAAATGAGAACAACCTCTTGAATGTACGCCAGGTGTCTGTGGGGGTTGATCTAGTAAAAGAAATGTCATTATTTTGGACACTCCACCCATTTTAAAAACAGAGGAGGTGGAGGAGGACTCTGACAAACAGCTGTATAACATCTTCAGCGGCTCTGGAGGATGTTTTGTAAAGTCTGGGAATATAACCATGAAGACAGAGGCTTGAAATATGCAACAGAAAGACAATTTGTTATTGGCTGCATTATGGGAAATGTGGGCCCAGTGTTTTTGACCTATAAAAATAAAAAGAAATGGACTAAAAAGCAAGATATCTCAGCCTCTGCTGCTTCAATTTTCCCAAAGTCCACCAGCTTTTTCTTTTTTTAAACCCGTTTATTTCCCAGATGTTTCATCTTGTGCCCAACTTACCAACACCAGCTCTAATATTATTTTTTTTTGGCGGGGGGGGGGGGGTGGATTAGTGTTCACTACATACCTCTGCAATCAAGAAGTCCACATTTTTCTTGACAAAGACATCAATCTGTTTCTTGAAGATGGCCTTGACATCATCCTGGCTCTTGCAGCTGAGGTAAGAGGGGGTCTGAGAGACTCCTCCTGCCACCAGAGCATCCCCCTCGTCGGCCACCTCCCTGGCCAGGTCACAAGCTGCTTCGTTGATTTGCTGCCCCTAAAGTTCAAAGAGAAATTATTAATAAGAACCACACACACACACACACTCTCTCTAAAATGCAAGCTCGGTCAAGAGAAGCTTGTTTTGCTGCAGGCAGTTGTTTTGCATCCATGCCAACTCTGCTGCCAAGCTGTTCCCGTCGAGCTGAGGCCTCAGAGCAGCTGCAGTCACACACTCACGGTGAAGCGCTGAGTGTGGCCCCTGTTCTCCAGTTTATCGTCGCTCGCGTAGAACGTGAACGTCTGCATGACATTGGAGCCGGCTCTCAGGAACTCTCTGTGCAGCTGCCGCACTGAAACAAGAAGGTGGCTCATTCAGACATCACACACACACACACACACACGTGGATTTAGCCTCAGTGCTCCGAGCAAGAGCAAAGAACGGCGACTCGTACCCGCCTCAGGGTGCTCGGCGGCGGCCTCGGGTGTCCACGGTCCTGCTTTGACATACCCTCTCTTCTCAAGGGCGAAGACAAAGCCTCCGTCACCGAGGACGATCTCCCCCGCATCCAGACGCTCCAAAACGCCCTGCGTGAAAATAACACGTGCAACAAGAAGCAGGTCACCGCACAGAAACCTGCGCAAACTTACTACTTTTGCACACGAAACTTTGGACCATGCAAAAAAAGCTAATCCATCCCATGTGGTGGACAATTAGTTAACCTATTTATTCGTGTCAGCGTGCGTATACTGACCTTCTTCTCTCCGGCTGGGGCCATGATGATTACCGCAGGAGTCCCTCTGAGTTCGGAAAGGGCTTGGAGCAGGCATCCATGCTGCATTTATATTCCAAAGGGGGGTGTGGTGATCCTGATGTCACTCTTAAGAACCGCCCACTCCTCACACGCACTACATTTCTGTGTGTGTGCGTAAAGACAGCCTTACCCTCTTGTTGTTTCGTTCTCTACGGACACAATACATCAACATGTGGATGTGATCAGTTGAAAGGTTCAGAGAATTTGAGCCCTGCAGACCAAAGTATGGCCAGGGGGTTGTAATTAATTAGAAATGTAATATCACAGAGACACATTTAAATATATCATCCCATATGAAGGTGTGGAAAATGTAATGGGGGGGGTGGAGGTAGCAGCCACAATGCTGCAAGTCAGATCATGTTTTCTGGAAAGATCCCAAAGCCAGAAACCAGAAACACGTACATGGTCATCATCACAATCAGCTTCTCTCTCACGCACACTTGCCTCCCCATTATGTCTGAAGTGACTGAATCTCTTGGTCAAAATAGTTGATATTTAGATTTGTGAACGGATTTTAGGCAAATGATCGAGCACACTTCTGTTGACGCCTGGCGGCTTCATTGTTTCATGCACACGCAAATCCAGACACGAGTGGAATAACAAGGAGCAAACCTTTGTTGAGAGTACTTTCAGAGAAAACAAAGCATCCGTGTAACTGTAATGCACGCTACTGTGTATTTTGGCTGGTGTTTATTTTTAGCCATGCAGTATTTCAGCAGCTAACGGCTGTATTGCCATGAAGTTTGGTTTAGCTATTCATGTTCCCCAGAGGATGAATCCTACTGACTTTGGTGACTTTTGGACTTTTCCTATAGCGCCCCCATGAGGTTGACAATTTCCGGGTTGTGCGCACCAGTTGGATGGATTGCTATGACATTTGTTCCAATCAGGGGGATGAATTGTAAAAAACTTTGGCGATCCCCCGTTTCACCTAGCGCCATCATCAGGTCAAATTTTGTATTTATCCAATACTTTACGACTTTATATGCGCAAAACTAATGACATTTGACATATAAGCAGCAGCGTTGATTCCCTGGCCTTCACCTAGCGCCATCATCAGGTGAAAATTTAAGTTTTGTACTCCCAACTTTAATTTGCAAAACCAGTGGCATTTTTATCAGCTTTGCTTTCTGTAAACGTTACACCCGTTAGCGTCGTCATCGTGGGCATGTTGGCGCGCTAACATTTAGCTAACAACATTACAGCGCTGCTAGCATGGCTGTGGGCTCTCTCCTGTTAATGTGGGGTTTTCACATTAACGCAGGTATTAATTTCACATAATCAAAACGTAAACGTGTCCGACACTGTTGATTTGTGACGCAGAGCTGCGCTCCGCGTATGGCATGGCGCCGTTTCAGCGGATGCTAGCATGCTAACACGCTCACAGCATGTCAGCAGGCTAATGTGACAGACTCTTGTTAATGCGCGGTTTTCATATTAACACAATTATTAATTTCACATAATCAAAACGTAAACGTGTCCCAACACTTTAGATTTGTGACGCTGCTGGCGCTCCCGTCTGCCTCGGAGAGCTGTGCTTCGTGTGTGTGTGGTGCCGTTTCAGCGAATGCTAGCATGCTAACACGCTAAGCGGCCGTGAGCATGTCAGCAGGCTAATGTTAGCATTTAGCTCAACTTTTTTTCCCACGTCCGTTTCTTTTTGTTTTGTCCTTATCTGTCACACACACACAACAGATCAACGTGAAACAAAACGCGGACACCGCCCGCAGACTCTCTCCCGGGCTCCGTGTGACCTACATTTTGGGAGTCGTGGCACACAAGGCGTTAACCGGTTGTCTGACTGTTGCTGTGGGTGAAGTTTGACGCACGTCCACGCAAAAGTAGGACGCTTGTAACTTCACACGTCAGGGGGTCCAGTGAGAGAGAGGAGAGGTGGGGGGGGCTGAGCTCTGAGCTCTGAGCTCTGAGCTGCAAGTACAGTACAGTTGTACATATTGCCGCGGCCATGTCGCGGATATTAACCCTGATCGGCGCTCAGCTGCGGAGGGATTTGGCCGCTCGTCGCTCCTTTTGCTGCTCCTCGACGGAACGAGCCGAACGCAGGTGAGCTGTCAACACTGGCCCCGCTGCGGTCGGGGGGAGCGACCCGTTATTAAACGAGGGCGTAAACGAACGGGACGTCCCGCGCGTCTAATGCGCGTCAAAAGCCTGCGCAGCCGCTTGATTCGCGTCTCGTGTGCAGACTTTGCGCTGAGCCGTTGCTGGTCTGCAGCATGTGACGCACAGGTGGCTTTGACTCTGCAGGCGTGCGTGGCCACGTGTTGAAGTGTTTATTTATTCATTTATTTATTTGCGCGGACGGCTCCAAACCGCGCGTGGCGCACACGTTGGGTGGTGTAAATTGTTCGCCTGTCATTCCCTCACTTCCTTCCCTTTCCTCCCCTCTCGCCTCCCTCCAGTGACGTTTTGGGAAAGCGGTG
Source organism: Gadopsis marmoratus (assembly GCA_036023855.1). NCBI lineage: Eukaryota > Metazoa > Chordata > Actinopteri > Centrarchiformes > Percichthyidae > Gadopsis > Gadopsis marmoratus. The sequence continues at coordinate 34,472 of JAVQJF010066229.1, read as the reverse complement.
GAGGGACACCGCCGATGCTGTCGTCATCGGCGGCGGGTGTGTGGGCGTCAGCCTGGCCTACCACCTGGCCAAAGGTGGCGTGAAGGACGTGGTGCTGCTGGAGAAGTCTGAGCTGACAGCCGGGTCCACCTGGCACGCTGTAGGTCCACCAGAGTCCTGCGTTGGATTTTAGTGGCAGGAAGCCGGTTCGCAGGGTCACAACAAGGTTCAGGAACACAGTGACTGTTTGCTTGCAAAAAGGCAAAGTCTCAGGCCCAGCTGGTCTGTGTCACATGATATCTTGCTGCACCAGCATATTGTCACAATCCACGATTATATCGGCCTCTTTCAACGCGTTAACATTTAGGTCTCCAGTTATTACCACGGTTATTGCTTCAGCTGCTGTTTTTATTTTCTGGATTAGTCGTCTGGTCTGTAAAAATGCACACAATTTACTAAAGCCCAAAGGTCACGTCGTCAAATTGCGTGTCCAGTCCAAAAACCCAAATATATTCAGTTTGCTGTCGGACAAGACTAACTAGGAATTATTTTACATTATCGATGAATCTGCTGACTATATTCTCGATTAAACGTTTTGTCGAGAGAATGTCGTAGTAAAAAAAAAACAAGCTCTTAAAACTGACCAACAAACGCACAAAGTGAGATAGTGAACGACGTGGTGGAGCATTTAGCAGCTGAAGAGCCAGATGTTTGTCTGAGGAGGTGGTAGACATCAAAAACAGCTACCAGAGAGAGAATATTGGACTTAGAGTCATCGGATGGTCACAAATTGGACTCCAGATGAATGATAATGTTGCTCCGTAACTGCTGGACGTGTATATAAGCAAAAACACGGTTTTCTAACAGATAAACCGCGTAAACTTAAAAGGTGTAATATATCAGTTGTGTTTACAGTTTTTTTTTCCCGCTTTAAGCAGCTTTAAGTTGGAGCCTGTGAATGTTGTTTTCTTATAATCAATCTTTGTTAATTTATTCTTTGCATTTCAGGCTGGTTTGACGACATATTACCATCCCGGCATCAACCTCAAGAAAGTCCACTACGACAGCATTAAATTATACGAGGGCCTGGAGGCTGAGACTGGACAGGTGAGGTGCCGCGCTCCTTCTCTCGTAGCTTTGACGTGTGCAGGCGCGTTTGCGTGGCTTCCACCGTATGTCGTCCATGTTGTCTCTTCCCTGTAGGCAGTGGGCTTCCATCAGCCGGGCAGCGTCCGCATCGCTGCGACACCGGCTCGGGTGGATGAGATGAGGTACCAGATGACCCGCACTCACTGGCACGTGACGCCACAGTACTTCATCGGACCAGAGAAAGTCCATGAACTTTTCCCTCTGCTCAATATAGACAAGGTCTGTACGAACCACAGCAACGTTACGCAAATCGCTGCAGGGTTTTCATTCTTAAGACAGACTGTGCTTCTGGTGGATGAGTGATAGATTAATTGTCAATAATGATCACGCGCCACATTGGACGGTAGGTAGGCTTTTGAGATGTAGTTTCCTTTTATCTATTTGGGCCAAACCAAGACAAAACTTCTTTGTTTTCAAGAAGTTTTCCTTCCAGTTTTCCTCTTGCGTCACCCTCAGGTCACCCTTCCACACACAAAAACCTCTTAAAATCATAAAATATTAGGCAGATTGCCATGAAATCTGCTTAGAACATTAATGCTCACCCCTTTAGTATAATGAGTATCATGCAGAGCGATGAACATTGTGGCCTCACAGTGGGGGTCCACAGTTATGGTCGACGGACGTGTTTGATCAGTTGACTTCTGTGCAGACATTTCAGATACGTAGGTCAAGAAATATTAACCGTGATGGACATGTCGTTATATGAAGGCTTCTCTATATTTTCAGGTGTTGGCAGGTCTGTACACCCCAGGAGACGGCCACATTGACCCGTACTCTCTCACCATGGCTCTGGCTGCTGGTGCTCGCATGCACGGTGCCCAGATCTACAACCCGGCCCCGGTCACCGCCCTCAGCCCAACCGCCGATGGCAAGTGGGATGTCCAGACTCCTCACGGAACCATCCGCGCAAACCGCATTGTCAATGCATCAGGTTTGTAATTGTATATTCCGAGTGCACGTAAAAACCAGAGGTAACAGGAAACGTGGGAAATGTTGATGATTCGGCTTTGATCTCTGGCGCCCGTTTCAGGTGAGAACAGGGTTTAAAAGTTCAGTTTTTGCATCAGATTCTGCTTTAGTTTGCAGTATGTTTTTTCATATATTCTTAATATGTGGTATTTTTAGTCAAATTTCCTGCTAACACACAGAGAAGTGGGAAAAGTCCAATGCCGAAACGTAACTGGTGCAGCATTTCTCATACATTTCTGCTGATGAAGTCGCAATGCAGACGCGTCCCGTAGTCCCTGCTCCACAAATGTTACCTATGGACGCCCTGCAGCAGGAGACCTTCTCCCACAGTAGACCACTGCTTGTAGAGTTCAGCGGAGTCAGTTTGGCTTCAACTGGGTCATACCAGTTCTGGGGGGATTTTGTCGGCAGAGACTCCTAAAATCCACGCGTCTGTTGCCTGTTCGTCCGCGGTAGCAGTCAGGTTGAAATGAACTAACAAACAAATGGCAAATAGCAACTGCAGTTCAACTCTAAAAACACCGTAGAATTCATGGATCGGAACGCTGATATGTACACATGTTTAAAACAGTGGTTTGTCTGTGGCTGCAATGCAAAAAACCCCCCCCCAAAACGTTGTCCCTTTTTAAAATGCTCCAGTACACTCACGAGCATTAAATTGTGACTAGCATCTTTTTTGCTCAATATTTTCTCCTTGAATGTGCACATTCTGTGCTCTGGTGGAAGCCAGCCTCGGTTGTGGGCCCGGCTGGCCTCTTGCCATCACTGGGTCCGAAAGCCAAACCAAACAGGCCAACAGTTCAGATTCCATCCAATCTTGAAGCTGCAGCACATGCACACCTCCTGACACACAGTTTTTCTTTTTAGCGTTTTGCTGCATTTTGTATTCAGGGACTGAAATGTCGAACTGACAGATATCACATCTGTGTTGCTCATTTGCATGGATTGCTGTTTCACAGTAAGATAAGTTTAAAAAAAAAAAAAAAAAAGGAAGAAAAGGTCAGATATACCCATTTCCATTATTTCTATTGAATGTTTAAATGTAGGCTTTTGTAGCTACAACCACAGCAGAAATAACCCCTCTTGGGAAAGCAGCTATACTTTAAAATCTTGTCCTTGAAAATCCCACATAGCAAGGAGGAAACAACCGCAACCTCAGTCTTTCTTAAAAGGCATTGTGCTCACATTATTGTTTAAAGCCCGTTACCCACAAGCGGCTGTTTTGTTGCGCTTTTGCACCAACCATCTTCAGTTAAACTCGCATAACTTTCTACGCCTTTCTCCCATTATCCACTGCTGCCCCCACAGAGCCTCGTCCAGAACCGTAACCACCACTTTTGTCCAGCCAACATATTATTTTCACGAATTCTGTTCACTGTTAAAACTCTACGACTCTGCCCCCCTCTTCCCAATAAAGTCAGCCTAAGCCTAAATAAGGTCAAAGGTCATGTACCCCATAGATCAATTTCACCATATCGGCCTTGTGACCGGAAGGAGGAAGGCAATGACCACTGTGTGAACAGTAAACTATACTTTTTCAAACCTATAAGTGTTATCAATAATATGCTATAGCCAAATATCCATTAATTTTAGCTGACTGTTTGTCAATTACTGTTTATTCTTAGGGTTAGCGTTACTTTTGGCTTCTCCACAATCTTTCCATGTACCCCCTGGGATATAAGTAAGCCCCTAGTTGGGCTTTAAACTGTGAACCTTTTGAACAAATTTCCGCCTCATAATTGTGTTTATATTCATAAATAGAGAAACAAATAGAGTTTGGGTGGCTGATGTGGACACAGCAGAACTAGTTTCAAAGCTCGTCTTATTTCCCTGAGCTTGTTGACTCCCTGCGTCACTACTCTTGGGTAACTCAGGGAATCTGCCCTGTGTGCAGGAATCTGGTAAACATGCTCCTCTGCAGCCCATCACATGCCTAAACTGCCTGGGACCTTATCTGGATGTTGTGTGCATGCACCCCCACCCCACCCCTCACCATGGGATAAAGTTCACACATGGTGCACATGCAGAATATAAATACATGTTGCAATGTTAATAGAGCTGCATGCAGTTAAACAGATTTACCAACATTGGGTTGGACAACGCTGTATTAAGTGCATTCAGTTTATAAGGAAAGCATGACTCACTTTTCCTACCACATGGTGAAAGAGGGGCGTCGCAGGGGGCGTCACTTCTTACTTACAATCAGATTCATTCATCCAACTTTGTGTGTCCCCCAGGAGACATAAACTCTGTTGTGGGCCTAATAAAATATGGAGGCAGCGGAGAACAAACTAACAGCCCTGCCAGTTTGCCAAAAGACGGGTACAGTGGAGGCCGGACAGCCTTAAGGATTTAGTTTGACATTTGGGGAAATGAGCTTATTTGCTTTCTTTCCAAGAGTTGGATGAGAAGATGGACACCACTCTTATATTTTTTTAAATATGAAGCAAAAGCTAGCAGCCGGCTAGCGTAGCTTTGGAAGACTGGAAGCAGGGGGGAAATGGCTAGCATGGCTCTGTCCTAAGGTAAAAAAAAAAGGTATATCTTGTTTGTTTAATTTGTACATTTCTTGGTCAGCGCAGTGACTTGTCATCACTGTGAGGTTGTCAGGCAGAGACTAGCAGACCAGCACAGACTCCATGAAGTCACGGTGGGGTCTGCAGGGTCAGAGTGCATTTAGTTGAAATCCATCTATGGTGTATGTACGCTACCGAGAGTGCCGGCTTTGTTTTTTTATTAGTTGATTTTAATACCAAACCTCTGTTGGCTTCCAGGTTTCTGGGCCCGGGAGGTGGGCAGGATGATTGGGTTCGAACACCCCACCATCCCAGTGCATCACCAGTACGTAGTGACTGCAACGGTACCAGAGGTGAAGGCTCTGAAGAAGGAGCTGGCTGTCATCAGGGACCTGGAGGGCTCGTACTACCTGCGTCAGGAAAGAGATGGCCTGCTCTTTGGCCCGTATGAAAAGATGGAGAGGATGGTGCTGCAGGACTCCTGGGTCAAAGACGGAGTGCCTCCAGGTCTGTCTGCCATCAATAAAGATTTGTCCATCCACTAAAAAGTTTAACCTTTTATTTATTTTAACCAATGTATCTTTGGTGGGGCATTTGTAAGTTACTCATTATGTTTCCATTGTTGCTGTCTGCCTGGCTGCTGCAGGTTTCGGGAAGGAGCTGTTTGAGTCGGACCTTGACAGGATAATGGAGCATATTGAGATGGCCATGGAGATGATCCCTGTGCTAAAGAAAGCGGACATCATCAACGTCGTGTCTGGGCCAATCACATACACCCCTGACCTGCTGCCAATGGTCGGACCACACCAAGGAGTTCGCAACTACTGGACTGCCATTGGCTTTGGGTATGTGTGGAGGATGGCGATTGGTTAGCACCTTTTAGTAGATTTGATCAGCGGCAGGAGGGCTGATTCGTAATGTTCCCAGGTATGGAGTCATCCACGCTGGCGGTATCGGTAAGTTCCTGAGCGACTGGATCAGGAATGGAGAACCTCCTTACGACCTGATCGAATGCGACCCCAACCGCTACCGCAAATGGACAGACGTGCCTTTCATGTGTGCCAAAGCTCGGGAATCCTATGGATTCAACAACGTGGGTAGGGAGAATACAAGATGATCGCTCAGTCACTGGACAAAGCCTTGTCTCTTTTACTGTCCTTAAACCTTTTTACTGTCTCTTCCTCACGCTGTCGGCCTCCCCAGTTGGTTACCCCAAGGAGGAGCGCTTCGCCGGTCGACCAACCCGCAGGACAAGCGGCGTTTACGAGCTGCTGAAGGACAAAGCATCCATGGGCTTTCACGCTGGCTGGGAACAGCCTCACTGGTTCTACAAACCTGGAGATGACATTGGATACAAGTAAAGCATCCAGTTGGCAGAGCTTGATATACAGTACATTCTTTATAAATCTCTTTTTTTTATTTCTTTTCATTGGCAAGATGTCTACCATAACTATCTTAGACCTTAAAAATAGCAGTCATTTTCTAAAAGTAAGCATTTGAGCACAATGTTCCCTAACTGTTGTTTTAGCTTTTGTTTCATAACTGCTTTTAATGCAGTTGCTAACTGCTGTTGCAGTCCTCTAATTAGCCAGGCCACATCCACGTTCCTGTTTCACAATACCGTCTCATCAGTGTGGAGACAGAAGGAGAATATAGCGAGTATTCAGCCAGAACACATACCAATGCATAAAGAGAGAGGCTCTGGTAGTTTCTGGTGGAGATGCATGCTTGTCAGAATAAATGTTTGAGGACACAATGTTCTTGGGTGGAGATTGGAGGTATGCAGTAGAGCTCACACACATGGTCTCTCATACAGAACTCCATGCCAACCCATTCAGTTAGTGCAGAGACGAGCTCCTCTAACTCTAAGCAGCAGCACAAGAGAACCATTTAGATGTTCAGCCACCACTCTGGAAAAAAAAACAGGACAGCTGCTAATGTTCAACAACACGTGCAGATAACTGTCGGATCTCCGAGTGTGCGCCATGACATTATTTTAAAAACCCCACACCCTCATAGATTTTCTTTGCGACGAGCCAGAGAGCGTTTGGAGTCTTGCCAAACCTGCAAGTGTTGAATCCAGTTGGCCTTCTCAGTAGCTGCACACGTATCTGTGACATGGAGGTCTGTCTTTGTACAAATGTAAATGCTGCAGTCATAATCTTGTCACGCAACTTTCTTTCCCCAACTTTTTTCTATTTTGTATTTTTGGGCACACTAAAAATAGCAATGTCTTAGACTGACATTTAGCTCATGTCTAAGTACAGCCTTACAGAGCTGCTAGCATGGCTGTGTTAATATGCTCTAATAGCCTTTTGAGTTGAAGAAATGGCTTATAATTTTGGCCTTCCGTTGGAACAATGTGCATTTCTAATACGATCACATCAGTAGTGCATTATGCAATTAAGCCAATACAAAAAAAGGGGGGTTATTAGAAAAAAAACATTGTGGAAGAAAAGTTGGTTTCCATTAATAAACAACAGAACCGGGTATAAAGCGATCATTGATTCTCTGTGCTGTGCTCAGGCCCAGTTTCCGACGCACCAACTGGTTCGGGCCAGTCGGCAGAGAGTGCAACCTGGTGATGGAGAAGGTGGGAGTGATCGACCTGACGCCGTTTGGCAAGTTCATAGTGAAGGGGATGGACTCGCACAAGCTGCTGGACCGCCTGTTTGCCAACACCGTGCCCAAGGTGCAGTAGAGATGTTCACTTCATTTACATCAGTGTGGGGTTGTTTGCCTGCTGGAGCTGCAACTGTGGAGCGAGCGGGTAACAGGTTTGGCAAGTATCCTAATAAAAACTACAAGTGGACAAACTCTCACCACACATCAGCTAGCGGCTCCTCTTCCATTCTGTAAACGTAATTCAAGGCTTTGAAATGCTGACCTGCCTCTCTCTGCCTCCTCTGTGTCTTTTGACCTGTGTGTTGTCAGGTGGGCCTGACTAATATCAGCCACATGTTGACACCCGCTGGGAGAGTCTTTGCTGAGGTGACCATCACCCAGCTGGCACCAGGAGAGTTCTTGCTCATCACAGGCTCGGGGTCAGAGGGTCATGACCTCAGGTGAAACTGTTGACACATGCTAATAAGTTAATCGGGCATCGTCTGTGGATAAAATTAATTAAAACTTACTTCCGGTACCGTAAAATGTTGACAATTATACACATGAATACAGTAATTATAAAATAGCTCCACCCAACTTGCAGCTCTATGCACAAGTGGACAAACATTTCAATATTCATTTTGCAGAGTACATGCCGTTAACAGAGGAGAAAAACACTCCTGAATTCTCAGACACGCACCCACTCAGGACAACCTCTGTCACAGTCTCTAAAACCTAAAACCTTTCAGCAGCTGTTAACACAACACCCCTCCATTTGCTCCAATCAGGACGCAGCACACTGAATTCCCTCACTGTAACCAGCCAGGTCTCGGCCACAGCCTGAGGGAGGCAATTAGACAATTTCATGCTACGTGGCGACCTCTAGTGGTGACGGGTCCAGACTACAGATGAAGAGATCAAGGAGGCCACGTCTGCCTGTGAAAGTCTTCGCACGTGGCAGAGAAGTGGCAATATGTGAAATATGTAGTGTGAGGAAGAGATTAAAGTTGTCGAGTGCATTTCCTTCCTCATTAAACATCTGCAAAGCTGATTTTATGTTTTTTATTTTTTGAGTATTTTAAATCCTGCATTGTTGACATCCACGTTTACTAGCTGGCGGTCTTCTTCTTCTCGGCCTTTGTTTGCACATTGCAGCATGTGCTTGCGTGCTCCTTCCGTCTGTTGATCAGTGGATTGGCAGAAACTTACATGTCCACAAAACGGGGACCAACTCGCAGAAAAACAGCTTTATCGCTGATATATGTAGATATAAAAGTGCTTGTAATGCATCTGTCACTCAGGCAAATATCAAATGAACAGCATGCAGAGATGCTGTAGTGATGCGATATTAAAATCTCCTATTCGCCTGCTGAAACTGTTTCTCTGTTGGATTTGAACTCAGGTGGATCGAGGCAGAAGCTGCAGACGGTGGATATGACGTAGACATCAGCAACGTAACGGAAGATATAGGCGTGCTGGGCATTGCAGGACCAAACTCCCGCAAGGTTCTTCAGAAGCTGACAGACGAGGATTTGAGCGACGACAGATTCAAATTTCTCCACTGCAAGTCCATCCAGTTGGCTGGCATTCCAGTCCAGGCCATCAGGATCTCCTACACAGGTGCTGCACACTTTGTGAGGTTAACAAAGTAGCTAACACTGAATAAAAAAAAATTTCTTAGAATATGCATCTTTACCGCATTTTGATGTTTTGTAGCTCAATGAATCGAGAAAATAGTCAGCAGGGTAATCGATGATGAAAATAACCGTCACTTGCAGCCCTGTATTTTTGTCTAACTTCTATTTTCTTCTTTTCCTGGCGGGAATGGACTTCCAAACATTTCAGTTCACCTTTGATTGTGTTTCTATGGCCGGTCGACAGAAACGTTCTGTATGGTGACACTCCATGCGTGTGTGTCTAGGCGAGCTCGGTTGGGAGCTGTACACTGATCTGAAGAACATGGCAGCTGTATACCAGGCCATGATGGCAGCAGGAATAGACGAAGGCATCGACAATTTCGGCACCTACGCCATGTCCTCCCTCAGACTGGAAAAGGGCTTCAGAGGCTGGGGAGCTGAGGTACACACACCCACACACAAAGGACTAAAAATGACGGGTTTGTCAGTTTTAGAAATACCTTTATTTACTTTCTTGCCAAATGTTATATGAGAAGATGGACTCTCATTTCTGTCTGTTAACTATAATGCCGCAGCTAGTTAGCTTAGCATAAAGACTGGAAGCAGAGGGAAACAGCTGGCCTGGCTCAGTCCAAAGGGGGGACAGAAATGCACCGACGGGGTGTCTGGTGGCTTAGAGGTTAAGATGTGAGCCATGTGGCTGCAACGTTCAGGGACCTTTGTTGCATGTTGTACCCCCGTCTCTCCTCCCAACCTTCCTGTTTATATCTAGCTGTCCTGTTAGAGTCCGTCACTCACGTGTCAAAAGTAAATAAATACTTCAGTCAGTCTTAAATATTCAAACTCAACAACAAGTCTTCATTCCAAGGTCCCTGGGAGCTGCACTTTGTTCCTTTTTTATTCACAGTTTACAGCACAGTGTTGAGTGTAGACTGCTCCTGTCTGGTCACGTGATATTTATCTGCCTTTTCCATCTGATAATTACTGTTATACGCAGAAATGTTTTGTGCAACTGTTCGCCTGCATGTCTGTGCTGTGACATCTCGTCTAATCTGTTAGGTTCTTCATGACAACACCAGATTTCTGAAGCCTTTGAAAACGTGTGACAAAATGTACTTAAAGGTTACGGCAGATTCCTATCTGAGGATTTACACAATGAGCATGTTTGATAAACTCATCTGAGACAAATGCAGATCATTAGACAGGCAGCGCATTTGAATTCCGTGTGAAAGCAACAAAACAGAAGTTAAACTTTAGGAGCCTCCAGTGCATCACGATGACACGTAAACTCCAGGGCATGACTCTGGGTTCGTACACTTCTGCGTGTTTAGAAGAACTTTCCAGGGAAGAAGATGATCTAATATGGACACTGCCTCATTTCAGGACATTTATTGTATTTTAAACCTTTTGAAGGTAAAATGTCAAATGTCGTAGTTCAGACTATTTCTTAGCTCACGGTGACAAAAAAACTTTTATGTTTTTTCTTCTTATCTAACTCTTGGCAAGAAAGAAAATAACTTTCTTGCTGATCAACCTGTCGATCTTCACAGATGAACTGTGACACAAACCCTCTGGAGGCTGGATTGGATTATTTCATCAAACTGAACAAGGTAACCATCTCATTTTTAACATACGTTAATTGTTTATATCCAAGTTTTCACTATTTATTTCCTCTATAACTAGGAATACGTTCTGAATAAACACGGTTTGTTTCAGCCCGCTGACTTTATTGGCAAAGCAGCCCTTCAGGAGATCAAAGCCAAGGGCCTGAAGAGGAAGCTTTCCTACATCACTCTCGATACGGATGATATCGACCCCGAAGGCAACGAGACCATCTGGCACAACGGCAAGGTTAGCAATAGCGAAGAGCCTTACTGACACTGTGATATCATATATCCAGTTTTGTCTGGTTCTTTTGTGGTTATTCTCACCCCCTCGTGTTTCTCATCAGGTGGTCGGCAACACGACATCCGGAGCCTACAGCTACACCACCCAGCAGAGCCTGGCGTTCGCCTACCTGCCTCTGGACCTGTGCTCGGTGGGCCAGAAGGTGGAGGTAGAGCTGCTCGGGAGGAAATACCTCGCCACGGTCATCCAGGAGCCTTTAGTCCTCACCGAGCCCGCGCGGACTCGGCTGCAGAAGAAAGCAAAGGGCAAAGCATAAGCACAGACTGTCCTCGGATCAGTTTCTCACCAGGTTTTTACTGTGATGTATGAATGAGGGGAAAACAAACACGTCCTTCTACTGAACCGTTTGTGCCTGTTCGGGGTAAAAGAGCCGTGTTCACTTCACTACTTCCTCGTCCTGTCTCGTCTCACGAGGAGGAGGAAGCTGGAGACGGATTCATCGTGTCAGAGTGCTTAGTGCGCTCTTAGGAATGTGTTTTGAAGCAACAGGGGAAATAAATTATGTTCTTGCACCACAATGCCTTACAGTGTCGGAGGAGTAATTTACTTTTTGTAATTCAGTGAATGCATCTTAATGTTTTACGGTTCAACCTTTGAACTTGATATTTCAACGGAAAGGGTTCATTTGAAATTCAAAAAATGATGCACTTTGGGACTGTGATAAATGTAACAAAGTACATAAACACCAGTAACCAAAAGAAACAGAATGCTCGCAAACTTGCACAAAGATTGTTTTATAAATCAGTTTTTATTTTTACTTATATGTAATTAATTGGTGCACATGAATACCTTTGTCATTAAATCAATGCACTCACTGTCTCGTATTAGGTGTTTGTGCCTCTCTCGGTCAGTGCTCCTCTTCCACTCTTCCTCAGAGCCACAGTCTTCTTCGTTTTATCTTTAACGGACTCATTCAAGCATCAAAAATGACACAGCTGTCTGAGGACCATCACATGAGGATGATGATGATGGGTGAATAATATCATGGATAAAATCCATCATGACCACCATGTATGGAGCCCTGAAGTGTTAAGTAAATATTATTAAATTAATTATCACATGAATAAATTGTGTAAAATATATAAATTAAGCTGTAATTTGTTAAATTAACTTTCCATAAAACTTTAACAGGGCATTTATATAACACTTATAGCACTTTCTTTGGGAACTTCATTCAGATGTGTTTATTCCTGATAGATTATTTTGGTGTAAGTCTTTAAAGAAGGTGAGAGAAATGCAAAGTGCCTGATAATTACTGGATGTTTTCATTTATTTTTTGGTTGAATGTCCAGGTACAGGTGAGGCCAACAGAAGCACAGCAGAATTAAGGAAAACTGTGACCCTACTGTGTCTGGAAATTAAACATAAATATGGAGCATGTAAATATTGTCACATACTTTCACCCTTTTTAAAATCTGAGTAACGCTTTTAGCAAGAGCCACATGTGCGAAGTAAGATCCATGCAACAGCGCCCCCTGCAGCCACACTTTTCTTTAGCGTAACACCCGGCTTGTGTACTTATGCATACACTATATACAGTATTAATGCTATACTTTGAAGTATATATATATTAGAAAATCACGATATAACATAATATACATAAAACACAATAACAACATAGTAATATAGTATTTTTATATAGTGAAAGTTGTGGAGATGCAAAGTAATATAATTACTACTTCATCATTGCATCCTAATTGGGGCTGCAGCTAACTAATTTCATTATCACTTCATATCACAGTCATGTTATTGAAGGAAAACGCGGGATTATTTATTGCATTACAGTTTTAGGAATTATACGTAGTTGCCCAACTGGGCTTCCGTACATTCACGTGATTGGCTCTTTACCAGTCACCTGATTGGCTGCGGCCGCTTGGGCAGCGTTTTCAATCTGCCGAACACGGAAGTGGCGGCTGGACTTCGGTTGTAACTTTTACGAGTGAACCACGTATTGTTGGCGTTATTACAACGAGGACATTCGGTTAGCTGAGCCTCGTACCAGACACGTTCGTGTCTTTTCTCCCGCTACACTCGACCTGACGGGGACCTCCTTGTCCTAACGCGGCGTCTCCGCTGACTTCAGGCCGACCGACGATGTGCGGAACGCGGCCGGTGTGGTCGCTCGTCGCAGCTGCGCTCCTCGTCAGCTCCCCCGCGGTCCCCGCCGCTCAGCAGCCGCACGTCGTGTTCGTCCTGGCGGACGACTTCGGCTACCATGATGTCGGCTACCACAGCTCGGAGATCAACACAACGAACCTGGACAAGCTGTCCGCCGGAGGAGTCCGCCTGGAGAACTACTACGTTCAGCCGCTGTGCACCCCGTCCAGGAACCAGCTCATGACTGGGAGGTACCAGGTGAGACCCGCGTCCTGCTGCCCTGAGTGTTTTTATCTTATGCTGCTCGATTCTTCTGCTCTCCTACATGTACTGTTGTTGTTGTTGTTGTTTGTTTTTACGCCTCTGCATTTATTTGACAACTTGAGTTACTTTGCATATTCAGACGAATAAATAAGACAAATCTTTTTAGCCTGACTTTCACTTAAGGTGCCTCGTCATCTGTTGCTTCAGTTTTTAAGTCTTAATCGTTGGTTTTCATCCTTTTTTTTCATTCATTGTTTTCACTTATTTTATTTACGTTTAGCATTTAAGTGCTGTAGTTTGTGTCCTTGCTCTGTGAAGCACCTCGGGCTGCCTGTTTGTTAGAAAGGTGCTATATAAATAAAGTTGAGTTGCGAATAAAGGATGATGTATTACTATGATAAAGATATGACTTTATTGATCCCTTTATTGTGAGCTCTTCACAAGCTACCCAGCAGTATGTAAAGTAAAAAATAAGTCCCACCGTTACCAGCTGCAGCATTAAAATCATTGCAGTGTGCATATTAATGCATCGACATTTACATTTTTTGTACATTACTCTGAATTGTGCCATTCTGTATAATTTTGTACGTTAAGTATATTTTGATGCTAGTACTTAGTAATTTTAGTTTAGTTTTTCTTTACTTAACTTTGTGAACTCACGTGTCAAAAGTAAATAAAGGCTTCAGTCAGTGAATCATCACTGTGTCATTGTTTAAGCCAAGACAGTCAAACATCCAAAGACATTGTGTCACTGACAAGTCAAATGTCGTCTTCATCCAAACTCAACAACGAGTCTTCATTCCAAGGTCCCTGGCAGCTGCACTTTGTTCCTTTTTTATTCACAGTTTACAGCAGAGTGTTGAGTGTAGACTGCTCCTGTCTGGTCACATGATATTCATCTGCCTTTTACATCTGATACTTACTGTTATACGCAGAAACGTTATGTGCATCTGTTCACCTGCATGTCTGTGCTGTGACTTCTCATCTAATCTGTTAGGTTTTTCATGACAACACCAGATTTCTGAAGCCTTTGAAAATGTGTGACAAAATGTATTTAAAGGTTACGGCAGATTCCTATCTGAGGATTTACACAATGAGCATGTTTGAAAAACTCGTCTGAGACAAATGCAGGTCATTAGACGAGCAGCGCGATATGTGCATTTACACATTTGAATTGCGTGTGAAAGCAAAAAAACGGAAGTTAAACTTTAGCAGCCTCCAGTGCATCGTGATGACAAGTAAACTCCATTGCATGACTCTGGGTTCGTACACTTCTGCGTGTTTAGAAGAACTTTCCAGGGAAGAAGATAATCTAATCTGGACACTGGTGGAAAATAGAACACAAGGACAAAGTCACCTCATTTCAGGACATTTATTTTCCACCGCTTGTTTGCATCATTGTCACCACAGACGCTGTTGCTTCCCTCTTCCGCTACATCTTTTCTGCTTTGTGCCATTTTCAACACAAGGCGTACTTTTTGCGTTTGATTTTCAACCTCGTCCTCCTCAGATCCACACAGGCATGCAGCACCAGATAATCTGGCCCTGTCAGCCGTACTGTGTGCCTCTGGATGAGAAACTGCTGCCCCAGCTGATGAAGGAGGCGGGCTACAACACGCACATGGTGGGCAAGTGGCACCTGGGCATGTACAAGAAGGACTGCCTGCCCACGCGCCGGGGCTTTGACACGTACTTTGGTATATTTGCTTAACAATAAACTAACTATGTTTTGCTCCAGGATGCAGTTCTATTCCTAACGTCACACCCTCGTTTTCCTGCCTTCTGCCCCCGCTGTGTGCTCCAGGCTACCTGACGGGCAGCGAGGATTACTTCACTCATGTCCGCTGTTATCCCATCACCAATCTGAACCTGACTCGCTGTGCGTTGGACCTGCGGGAAGGAGAGGAGGTCGCCACCGGGTACAAAGGAGCCTATTCCACTGAGCTGCTCAGCCAGCGGGCCATCAGCGTCATTAAAAAACACAACTCTACCAAGGTGACAGACACACTCGCACACACGGTGTCACAATATAGAATAAACATTTGAGCGCGTGGCACCTAGGAAGAGAAGACATCGACAGCCAAGGACAATGAGGAGTTATTTCTCCACCAAGCTGTGTCCCTTTAAATGCCACACACTGATATTGCTGTTAGTATGCAAGATATTGTGTACTTTAACCATTTTGTACCAACAGGAAATGATGTAATGCACATGCTCACCGTACACCACCTGCTCAGCACCAAACGGCAGACAGACACAGTTGGCGACTAGCTGGTGAACATAGTGGAGCATTTGGCAGCTAAAGAGCCAGATATGCCCCTCAGGAGTTGGTGAAGACCAAAAACGGTGCAAAGAGAGAGTGAATATTGTAAAAACAGTCAAGTGAACATAAACACGACTCTCTCTATCTTTCAGCCGCTCTTCCTCTATGTGGCGTTGCAAGCAGTCCATTCACCCCTGCAAGTGCCAGATCGCTATGTGGCCCCCTACAGTTTCATCAAAGACCCCCAGCGCAGGCTGTATGCTGGCATGGTGTCAGCCATGGACGAGGCAGTGGGCAACATCACTCTGGCTTTGCAGCAGGGAGGACTTTGGAACAACACCATCCTAGTGTTCTCATCGGGTATGTTTTTGTACTGAGACACTGGATAAACCACCAGACAAACCTCATTATTTCTCAAACCATCAATAACGTCTTAAAGGAAAAGTCCATGATGAAATAAAGCAAGCAATATAGTCTTCCTCAAACAAACAACAAAATTTCTGCGCATCTATCTTCTCGAGTAGAAAGTAAGTGTGAATTGGGAAATATTGGTGTTGCTTAACAAATGTAATGACATGTTATGTATCGTAGTGTGACATTCTGACCACAGGGTGGCAGTAGAGGCAAGGTCATGATTAATAATTGATTAGTATCCAACCTCTAATTTTCACATACAGCTCAACATCAAAACTAAACTATAAACCTTTAATTAAAATGATTAGAAATCCTCCTCGGGGAGCACAATCTCTGTACAAATCATTTGTAAATAAGAGATTGGTCAGGTGATGTGCTGCTGCTCTGGAATAACTCTTCAAAGTTATATCCTCTTATTTCATCTTTTTTGTTTTTGTGCAGTTTTTATTTTCAGTTTCCAAAAGGAAAATAACGCCACACACTCTTAACAATGACAAGATGAGTAAGCTCTGGATGTCCACTGGAGAGCTGTGCTTTGTTGTATTTTGTTCTGTTGGGGGGGTTTTGTCAGCAGGATGTGTAGATTTAGAGAAATAAATGGTTAAGCTTTTAACTTTAATTGGCTCACCTCTTCATACACGCCACCGGTGTCTCTGTACTATTCAACCATGAAAAATATCCATCCTTGATGAGGAGCGTGCCGCGTCATCCAAACACGTGCCTGTTCTCGGGTTTCCACTTGTGGACCTTCTAATGAATTACATCTGAAGTAGGTAACTGCTTTCTAGGGTTATTTTTAGGGGTTATTTTAAAAGGGTAATTGGAAGACAGGAACAATGCTGTGAAAGTAAACTGCAAGGTTCTTTATGCCTCTGGTGGGCTGCGGTAGGTGGCCTGTTCTCATTGTTCTTCCACACAGTTGGTTCGCTCTGACTCGCAGGATTCAGCCAGGCAGACACCGACTCTGCTGATCTGGAGCTGAGGGGGAAAGACTACAAATTCTTCCCGCTTCTGTGTCGATGTGATGCGCTGGGTGTTATGGAATCTCTGACTTTGACTCCGTGTGACCTGACCGGGATAAAGTTTATGAACACATAAACATCACTTACTGAAAATGGTGTGTCGGTGGCTTTATTAGTCATGTGTCCAGCATAGGGTTTAAAGTTCTCTCGTGTCCAGGCTGTTATCATTGACTCACGTGTGTCAGGCTTATCGGGAAAGAAATGAGCCCTAACCTTGAAATTCCTTTTTATGATGACATTTTCGGCAAACCCGACTGCCTCACCGGGACTTTACTGTAAGCAAATGAGCACGAGAGCTTCAGGGGAGCTGGGAAACAGAGAGAGAGCCAAAGCAGCTTGAAAAGGCATTAAGGGGCAGACAGTCTTTTCCAGAACAGTTCGGGAATCGGCACGGACTACTTCCTGGCCTTGCATGACACTCTGCACATTGTGCTGATGATAGTCAGTCTAACTGCCCTTGTGTAATGGTTGGATATCATGCGGGAGACAAATAGATGACCATTGTTATATTGTTTTAAAGTCTTAGATGGGAGGCCATGTTGGTCGGTCGGTCCACCTCTTTGGTCCAGACTGCAATATCTCAACATCTACTGGATGTATTGCCATGACATTTTGTGCAGACATGCATGGTGCCCAGAGGATTAATCTTAAGGACTTTGATTCCCTGACTTATCTGATATATGTGTGGCATCACCAGCTGGTCAAAGTTTTACATTATCCAGTGAAATAGCTTGACATCTATCAGATCAACTGGCACACATTTTGTACAGATGCTCAAGTCATTTTGTGCGTTGTTCCCAGAGCAGGAATGCTAATGACTTTGGTGATCCTTTTGGCTTTTTGCCTAGCACCATCACGGAGTTGACATTTGTGGTTTCGAGTAAAATGTCTCAACAGCTATTGGACAGATTGCCATGCATTTAGGTACACACACATTCATGTTTCCCTCAGGATGAATTGTAATAACTTTGGTCATCCTCTTTCAGCCTAGCGTTGTCATCAGGTTAAAATTTTAATTTGACCAAATACCTGCAGAACTAATGTTGGTACGCTAATACGCTGAAGTAGGTGGCTGTAGCCCCATTCATGACGTGATTCGGTCAGATAGCGTTCCCTTCACAAACCTCAGTCGAAACAATATTGTTTACCTGTTATGCGGCAGCAAGTTGCGTCTTCAAATGTACTTTCATGATCTCACAGAGGTCTACCCTCTCCCTGGAAAGATAAAAAGCATTTAAGCGCTGGTTTTGTTTCTATGGGCCTAGCATGGCTGTGGACTCTGAGTCTGGTTCAGCTCATCTTTGTCTTTATATATTATACTGTATTATATGTTGGACAGATAACGGAGGTCAGCCGCTGAGCGGTGGCAGCAACTGGCCACTGCGAGGAAGGAAGTGGTCACTGTGGGAAGGAGGGGTCCGGGGAGTCGGGTTTGTCGCCAGCCCGCTACTGAAGCGACCCGGGTCCATCAGCCGCGAACTAATCCACATCTCTGATTGGCTGCCAACACTCGTTGGCCTGGCAGGAGGGAGCACCAACGGTACAAAGCCACTGGATGGATTTGGCGTGTGGGACACAATCAGGTGAGGCGCTGAACTGTATTCATAGATCTGGGACTTGTATTCCCAGCTGAGAATGTTTCTTGGGTGGCAGGTCAACCTGTGGCCTGAACGTACGGCGTGAGCACTAACAGCTCTCGAGTTGGACAGGCTGCCCTCTCTTGGTGCCTCTTTCCGATCCTTCCCCCATACGCTCTCGCTCCAACTCCCTCTGCCCGTCTCCCTGACCCAGCGTCTTTCTCTTGTAGGAGCCCCTGCTCCTTCAATAAGCCCTTTGTTACTGTGGCAATGGGAGCTCAAAGAGAAGGAAATTCCATCAGTCATTCTCACACAAATCTGTAGTCCTTCCATCCTTTTCTTTTTTTTTTTTTTCCCTTATCCTCTTTCCATCCCCACCTCTGCCTCTAAGAGCGACGAAAGCCTGCTATTGGATAGGCAAATTAGTTTAGCTGCAATACCTGAGATGTTGTAATTCATTTACACTTTAATTATGTGTAGTTTTTATGTTTCACATTTTGGAGAACTTTGCAAAGAAACTGTGTGTGATGCGAGGGAGTCGTATGCAACTGTTGGCGGACCACAGATGCACTTTCCATGACGGTCTGTGTGCAGGCCATCGCACGAGCTGTCGCCGAGTCCTGTTTGACTGACACATTGTATTTGTAAACTAAATGTGGACACGGGGAATAAGGTGAAATTGAGGGCTACAGCAGAGCCCCAGCAGAAAATGAAGGCTTATCCTGGACCGCAAACTGCTACTCGCAGCCTCCACTTGACTCGATTGGCTGACGCACGTCAGCTGACCGCCGGCTGCTGGCGTTGCTGTGTGCACAACACAACAATGCAGGGCACAAACTGCTGTTTGTTTTCGCTGCTTTACGGTTTGTCTTTAATTGGCTTGCCCGTTACAGAAAACGGCAGCCCGACAGCCCGGCCAGTGAAATTAGAAACAAATGAAGGAACAGCAGGCAGGCAGGAGAGAGTGGGAGTTATTTTAGTTGTGTTATCAGACACTGTGGTCAGTGAGAGCAGTGTGTTTTCTCTGTGGTGGAGTGTGGTCAGAGCATATGACTGCCTGGTGAACAACGGCCAGCTGGTTTAGATTTACAGATCCCAGCGGATTTTACAGTGCATGAGTCAGACATCGTGGTGTGTGTGTGTTGGTTGTATGTCCATACGTTTAAGAGTTGCACTGCTTTTTATCTTGCAGCAATGGCTTTGCCTCACCCAGACTGGAGCTGCTGCACAACATCGACCCTCTGTATATCGACATCGCTCCATGTAAGTTGACACATTTCACTGATCACAGACGAGGCTTTCTCCAGTCCGTCTATACCGTCACCACAGCACGTGTGATTAGGCCCCAATACCTCCAGCAGGGTTTCATTTGTGGATTTGGACAAAGTTGCGTAACTGCATGTACAGTGTATGTACCTATGCTCCCATACAGGCCTGGTAACGAGAGAATTTTGACACGAAATTTGAAATACACACTTAGAAAAATAATATTCATGGCAGCAAATCCGAGTTCTGACAGAGTATACTGGTAGCCTAAGGCTACATCCACACCAATGCATTTATGTTTTTGCCTAACTTTTGGTACGTTAACGTGTAGCGTCCACACTACTCCAGACCTTTTTAAACTGCTGCTGAGGACTGCGTTTTAGTGAGGACGGGCGACGACCAGCGGTGAATTCAACATGGACAAGGAATTACAGCTCTTACTATCAGCAACAGTTCCACCTCGTCGTCATTGTTTTTAAAATGAAAACGTATAGCAGCTCTGTGACGCTTTACTTAAGTCTTGCTTATTTGATATCCCCTTTTAATCATCTGGTGACCTCTCGCCAGGTCGGGAACCAGTGGTTTGAACGCATCCGTCGATCTCTTCTCTATAAATCCTGTGTGCAGGGTCGCGGCGGGTGGAGTCCCAGCTCACACTGGACAGGTCAGACGGACAGACAAGCGGTTCTCTCCTACAGGCGACTTAGAGTCACCGACGTGCGTGACTTTGGACTGTGGGAGGAAACCTCTACAGACACAAAACTCTTGGAACATTTTAACCATTTTTAGCCAGTAGTCATGTGCCAGAGACAACAATTTGATAAAGCACGTTATTGACGTGATTGAAACCTCATGTACCTCTCCTGTGTGTATTGTGTGTGTTCCTCCTTTTGTTTCTAATGTTGTAATTCTGCTGCTTTCTCTCTCTTCCCATCATGGCCACAGCTATGAGGGGCTCATTGTTTGAGCTGGTCTTCACAAGTGCCAGACATCGAGAATCCAATTAACTCGAGTCAAATCAGCCCGAGAAAAGCATTGCTGCTTAACGTTCGACTACACTCGCATTAGCGTGTTAGAAATCCACGTTATGCTCATTGTGAGTGTTTGGAATTTGTTTGAGTGGATTAAGAGTTGATGAGGAATCTGGCTGGAGGGGAGTCTCGCATGGTGTCCGTATTGAAAGGTCCGCACGATACTCCATGATTCCTTATTCCCAAATGAACTGAAAATGCAAACTTCATCCACTTCCACTTGTAAACAAAGGTCCTCTGAGTCGTTTAAGAAAATCTTTCATAAAGTAGCTTTATTTTTTCCCACATTTTAGCCGGGTTTTTGTGATTACTGTACCTCCATAAAATGGTATTTGTTGTTCTGTTATCTGAGGAATGCCGATAACACAAGGTTGAAACTGTAATCAGTCAAAATCGGAGATAGGGCAGAGCGTGTGTGCTCACAGTTTGAACTCTTCTGTTGATTGTAGGATTGTTTTCCAGGAAATGGGTCTTGTGACCGACAGTGGAGTGGTCTCATTCTTTTTAGCCTTCAATATTAAGGTGGTCCTGGAACTAGTCCTGGTCTGAGGCCACTATTTATGACTTTGTGGAGAATTCTGTACCTTAATTACACATTTAAATATAGTATAATATAGGAGGAGTACACATTTTGTACTGAAATGTTTCACCGACGTACCATAATGGGCACATAATGGGTCGTCATGAGAATAAATGCACACCATTTGATCTACCATAAAGGTGTAACATTCGTTTCCTAAACCAAACCTCGTTTGGTTACTTTAAAACGTTGTTTTAAAGGTACAAATTGCAAGGTTACAAACGTATATTGTAAGGAACGTGCGTTGTACTTATGTAGGTCTCTTTTTAAGTTTAAAGCAGCATTAATTGATTCATTTTGGCCATTCGGGTGCAGCAGAACAAGCTGAGGACCAAACGCACACATCATCTCCTTTTTATAAAGTTGATATTGTGAACATGTTGGCCTACAGTTACCTGTATACACATCCAGCAGACACAGAGTAGCATTAGTATTCATTTCAGTCAGTGGTGTTTCTGGCCACCCGGTGAATACATGTCCAATATTCGCCCTCCTTTTTTAGCTCTGTTTTTGATTTTCCTGAGAAAAATATCTGGCTCTTAGCAGTCTGCCCGCTGTTTGGTGCTGCACAGGTAATGTATGGTCGGGTTGTTCGGAGATTTTGTACTGAAAACAGCTGCCTGCTGCAACTGGAAACAAGGTTGCCGGGAGCGACGAGGCCAAAACTTTAAAACTGGGCCGTAAAAACAAAACAATTAGCTGACAGATGCTAAAATCTTTACACACATTACACAAATGACAATGAAATGGAATAAATTACATTATAACCTACTCTGTCATCTAAAGAAAAGTAAACGCAGTAGCCAAGAACGACTTGGGGAAACGACCAAATAACCTTTAAATGAATAAGTATGTATAGGCCGATCACTGATTTAGAGAGATGATACAGCTTCAGCCAGTGGAGCTCAAATTATCCTCCCAAGTTTCCTGTTGGTCATTACCACCTAAATCATTTTGGAGAAGCCAGTTAAGAAGAACGCTGCTGCTGCTGCTTTATGTTTGAATCTTTATCGTCAGCCACCACAGTGACATCCAGCTCCTCCTGATGCATTCCAGGCCGAGATGCCGCCTCCTTTTCTTCCTTTCTTCCCCTCGTTCTTATTAACCCGGCCTCTCTTTGAGTCTCTCTTCATGCATATTTCTCTTTTCTCCATTTAGCCCATGAAAAGGGCTTGTCCCCCTTTTAAACACACTTTCACCCTTTTCAAGTTGCTTTTTTTCAAAATCCCCCCTCTTTGCTCTCACTCTGCGTGAGAAGAGGGCTCCCGACTAAATGGGTCACAGAGGGGTCCCTGGACGTCTCGCTTGTCAAGGGAGAACGAGAGAAACCCTGGACTTGGCCCAGCATTAAATCACCCCCAAATTTCCTCTCCATACTCCTCTGCTCTCTCCCCACTGTTCCTCCCCTCCCGTCCGCTTCCTCCCTTTTCTTGAGCCCATTTGAGGCGCTCTTGTTAATAATTAATAATAATAATTGTTAAAAATTAATGTAAGAATTGGAGTGTGTGTTGGAGTTTGACGCCCCTGATGAAGAGCTAAGGCACCCCAAAAGAATCTAACCCTGATGTCTATAGGGCCAACGTCATTTATCATCCCACCTGCTTCCATAATAGTATTAACACCTGAATCTGCAGTTTAACGCTCTGCAAGTCTGCTGTTCACACAGATCTGTGATAGACTTGGTGCAGGGATTGTTAGGCAGCGAGCAGCCCAGCTTTAATTCATTTGAGAACAATTGACCACATGTCATTTTGCGCAATGATCGGTGAATAATTCAATGTCGAGGCTTTTATCATGTGGTTGCAGAAACGCTGAGATGGGAAATGTTTTAATTCTCCAGTCTTTGTCGCTGTGGCTGAATCATGTCTATAAAAACGGGCTCTTATGGGAACGTGGGATTTGTGTGGGTGGGGATTTGTCTATAAGCAAAGAATGTGTGAAAATACTGTTTTGATTTGTTTTTTGACGGCGTTGGGACGATGAAATTACTTGCGACTGTCTAATCAGGACCATATTGTCAGGGTCAACCACGGTGTGAACCTGAGAATATTCTCAATGCCAGATCTTCTTTTTTTTTTTTTTTTTGCCTTAAAAAAGAAATGTGTGCTCACTTCTGGGAGACATTTTCCATAAGAACTGAAATGGCCCATGTCAGGAGGCTGCAGACACCCTCAGAACATGGACAAATGATTTACTTTTACCCCGTGAAGCTGGTAAAATGATGCCAGTTGGTAACCGTGACCCGTGATCCCTCATTTGCTTACCGTTTTTCAAATCTGCCCAGCTGCACTAATGGCAAATTATTCATTGTGCTTGGCAGAAAAAAAAACGGAAGCGTGGTGCTGAGTTGACCACATTACCACCGTATTTGTCAAGTTCCTCCAGCCCGAATGTGTTTGAGGAAATTCATACATACAACAATTTCTGTTCTTAAAGAGGGGGGGCTGCTTATAAGTAATTTTTGAACCACTCAGTTCCTGCTGTGTCACTGTTGATTTTACAGCACAAAAAGAGGTCTTTCTCATTGCTATATTTATTTTCACACCTTCACTTGATTCCTAGGTATGCACTGAAATTTGGTGCCAGTCTACCTACTCGTATGGTTTGCGTTGACATCCACAGAGGCCGTTTTGTGTCCAGTGGTAGTCTAATATCATCTTCATCAGCAGTTTCCAGGTTTTTATTATTATTAAAAAATTTTTTTTAATGGAATACCTACGTGATCAGCTCTGTCCTCTGCTCTCTGCAGGTTCTGGCATGGAGCGTTGGTTAACTTTGCCTCAGGAGGTCAGCAGAGGCTCCTGGGCCAAGTCTGGCTTCAATGTGTCCATTCATGCGGCCATTCGATCCTCAAACTGGAAGCTGCTAACTGGCTACCCAGGTCAGCATCTTCTGTCACCCGTAACGGCATGTTTAGTCTAAGTGGGAAGCGGAAAATCAGTGCAGTACTTGAGTAAATGTACTTAGTTACTTTCCACCACAGCTGCTAATGTCCGACATCTTTTTTTACTCCAGGTTGTGACCTTTGGTTCCCCCGGCCCGGCTACAACAGCTCCGAGTCGAGACCCTCCAAGGTGGATCCACTGAAGTCCGTGATGCTGTTCGACATAGAGAAAGATCCAGAGGAGAGGAATGAAGTGTCCAGCGAGTTCCCCACAGTAGTGGAGTATCTCCTCAGTAGGCTCCACCAATACCAGGAAAGTGCTTTGCCGATAAACTTTCCCGCTGATGACCCCAAATGTGACCCGGGCCCCACTGGAGCCTGGGGACCCTGGGCTTAGATGGAAATGACAATGATGAAACTTTGAAACTGCCTAAAATTCCATCATGGTGACTTTTCAGAGAAAATATTTCACTTATATTTTTATAACCAACTACAATCTCAACTTTTTCAGCAACCGGTAATTACTGCACTGAGAGGCCCCGCTGTGATTATTGATGTCTGTGTCGCAGCTCTCAAATGCGTTCAGACGTTTAGTTGAAGCAATCATGTAAAGCTACACGTGTTGCTGATTTGTGAAGGATATGTCCCTGCTGTGTCCGGTATTTGCGCTTCATTTATTTGCTGTTGAGAAGCTGCAGGCTCCTTGTATGTGTCGGACACGAAGCCGGACAGGAATAACGGGCTGTTTTTAAACCCGAGCGCAACAAACGGCAGATAAACGCAGCCGGCGACTAGCTGGTGAACACAGTGGAGCATTTAGCAGCTAAAGAGCCAGATATTTCCCTCAGGAGTTGGTAAAGGCCTGTATGTCACGCATTGATTTTGGTCATATACCGTTATCATTTTTTTTTCTTCTTCTTCTTCTTCTTCTTTTCCCCTAAAATTTGTGTAGGCCGCTTTGTGTGACTGAACCCGAGCGTAACGCACAAAGTGCCGATGCCCCAGATGGAGTTGGTGGAGACTATCTGAAAGAAAAGCAAATAATTGACTTGGATTCATCAGGTAGCCAGAAACACGACTCCGTTAATGAACTGTGTGTCTGCTGGATGTGTAAATAAACAGGCGACTGTTTGCTAAGAAGTTTGCCACATCGTTGTAGGGAGACAACAGATAGATGGATAAAAAGACCAAATAACTAATTATTGTGGGCTTTACAAATGACGTGCTGTAAATTGTGTGCTCTCTTGTTGTACAAATTCTGCACACCACTGTTCGTAAGTGCCTTCTGGTCGACACTTAAGCTGCGTTACCAAATGTCTGTTTTGTTTCAGAAAACAATGAAATTCACAATAAAGACTGTGATTCTGGATGCAGTCTGTCTTTATATTCAGCTTCTTCTTCTTTTAAGGTTACATGTTGCCTTAAAGTTAACGAGTTGGTGCAAATTAGGCTTTCGGTGTGTTTCTGTTTTTAAAGGGTTGAAAATGTGAGGAATTTCTTATGCATTTCAGGTTATCCCTCATGTCGTGGCTTCAGCAGTAACTCCCACATGCCAGTCACATCCCTGAATGTACAGTTCTCACCGAGGTCGTTTAGATGGCGTTATGGTGAAGCATCAGAGTTTTGTCCCACATATTCGCCCAGTTAAAGTCGCCACATGATAGAGACCGAACGTACTATATAAAGGGTACAAATCTGAAACAAAAACAGGGTAAACTTGCATGTTTGGAATCTAAGCGGGAGAAACTAATTTCCTTAACGCGTACACGATCTTTGACCTTTGGCCTCTTGGTGATTGAGCGCCCACCGGCAGCAGCATGCAGGCTGCCACAGGAAATGCCCCCCGCAGAGAGTGGGCGGCCCTGTCCTAATGTGGCCTGTGACCCTTGACCTGCCATGTGAATTGATTGGCAGCTGAGCGAAGCAAACAACAATGCTGGTTACTGTGGAAAACGGTGGGTCTGTGGAGCCGCTTGACATGAGCAGGTAAGTTATGTCACCGACTCGCGTTTCCTCATAAAAGCCAAAGCTGCGTTGTTGATTTTCGTATTGTAGTTTGGTCTCCTTGTACTTTATGATCTGAAAATAAGAATATTTAACTGAGCTAGATGTGAGCCCACCAGGACTAGTTGGACGTTTTGGAAAACACACTTATCTGCTTTGCTTTGAGAGTTGGATGAAAAGACTGATACCACTGCAGCCTTGATGGCCACCGAAACAAACTCTGCTGATGAAGACCATGTGATACAATTGAAAGCTCCGGAACAAGAAAGTAAGTACTGCTGTTTCCCAGGCCCAGAATGAACTTGGATGCTTAATTTATCAGTGGCTGTTTACCTGAATTATTTATTTAGTAACAGTCCACCCATATGCTCTGCTCAAGGCGGCTGTGTGATGCCACTCGCGTGATAAAATGTTAAAAACCTAATCTATTATTTGTATATTTTCTTGCTGGTTAACAATAGTGACAGTATGAACTGAAGTGTATATGTGCTTTAAAAAAACAAAACTATTTTCTAACAAAGTGGCCGTTAAATGGAATTTAAACTGGCATTTTTGTAACCGACGACTACCAGAATACCACATGATTATTTTGTGTTTCTGAGAAAGCACTTCTCACATTGCCGAGGCTATAAATTTGTCACTCGCTCGTTCTGTTAGTTTACTCTACAATCAAAACTGTGCATTTCGGGATGATGGGATAGTTCATTTAATTAGATGTTGCCCGTGTTTGCCATTCATCTAAAACCGAGGCCTGCGAGTTTCTCAGCTCGGCTGCAGACCACTTTTGCACTTCTCGTACCCCGTTTGTGGTGAACTACCCCTCCTGACAAGTTATTCCATCTCTCCACCCCGCCAACGTCGGCGGTGTCACAACTCGCCGTCTCCTCATACTTTTCAAAGTGGTTTTGGTGTGTCTTTCACACCCTGTGGAGTCTGCCTCGCAGAGTGACAAACACACTGTGGCTCTGATTTGCCTCTGCTGAATCAACTCATGTGACTGGCTCATGACGTCACCCTGACCCCTTTTAATCCCTTTATTTTTTTTTTTTTTTTTACATTTGACTTTTTCAGCTGTGACGAAGCTCTGTGTGCCATGAACGTGCCTCTGGTGCGATGCCCCTCAAAGATACGACGGCGTAAAAAACGTGACGGTCGCCAGCGAGCCTCGGATGTTTTGATGGTGAGCACATGTGGGACACAAAGACGGCTGCCACCCTCGATGGCCCCTTTGGTATGTACACAAGGAGACACGGTGAAGACGTGGGGCTGGAATTCCAAACAAGATTGTGTCTGTCTGTGCCCGCCTGGCTGTGAAAACAGATTAGAATCATACTGACCACTGCAGCCAGGAATGTGTTGAACCTTGAGCCTCGAAGGGGGGAAATCCAACAGCTCATCACACCCAACAAAAAGAAAATCCCCAACAGTCCCTCACAGTGTCGGCAGACCACCACAGAGCAGGAACTGATAGAGTGAAGGAGATATTAGACTCCACTCTTACATTGTTATGTTGGTGACAAAATATTGATCCTTGTTGCTGCTTTTAAGAGCAATTACAGACAGCGACGCTTCGGAAGACAACAGCTCCATTCCTCCCTTGGTTTATAGTTATGATAAAAGGTTGTTTGGTCTCAGGATACTTATCTTATTCTCAAACGGGGCCTGACAAAATCTCCAGTCACACGTTAGATTAAATTCCACAAATTACAGTGCAAATATGTTGCAGATATGGAATCGGTCAATGAAATACTTCACTGGTAGCTCCAACGGAAGAAGTACAGGAGGCGGGACCTGGAAAGAAATTACACTGTAAATACCTTTTAAATGTTCCATATGAAATAACTACAAATGGGACCAATAGGCTTAGCACATATGTCCTTTCATAATAACGGTACTATGAAATGGAGCCCAACTACCAGTCCACGTTGCCATCCCTGGAGATGCTGTAGACTTTATCATAACCTTTAATGAATGTGAATAGGTGGTAACGTCCTTCTGAATCTACCGGTAGCTGTAGCAGGCCGCTTCTAACCCAAGTCTCTGAGGCTGATGACGCCCGTCGAGTGATGACCTTCCTCTAAATGGAACCAGTGAGACTTTAAAGTCCATTCAGATCTCAGCTCGGGAAGCTAACCTTGGGAGGCATCGGTCATGTATTATAGGAGCATTTCTACTGCAGATCATTGTGCTGTCAAACCGAAGGTCAGTCAGAGTAACAATGATCCCGGGAACTGCATGGATAACATCAGGGCTGCTTATTATTGACAATAACAGCAGGATTGTTTAGCCAGAAAACTCCCCTTGTCCTCCCCCCCACCTCACTCCATTCAAGCCTCATTGGACGGACCGAGGAGCACATGAGAGGGCGCCGAGCTCCTGGCACCAGTTGCTCCCCTCCTAGTCACAACAGTCTCAAAATAGTCCATTGACACTCGTTCACGGTCGCTCAAAGCGTGCGTGAGTGCACAAAAGTTGCACCATTCCCGTTCTTCAAACACCGTCTTCTCTTAACAGGCTACTGTGTGTTTCTACTGAATCTGGCAGCAACAGCAGACTGGACACTGGGAGCTGATGCATAGACACACACGTCCGGCAATAATGCAGCGCACGGTGCAGGCTGAGGCGTCGCAGCCGACTAGACGGAGCCTTCAGAATGCGAGCAATCTGCATCCACCGGCGTTCCCTGCGAGTCTGCGGCTCAGCTGTTGTCCTGCCGGGAAAGGTTAAGACGTGGATTTAGAGATACTGTGACACGTAGACTTCCCAAATGTCCCCGTGGTACGACTGTGCGAAGAGCTGGTCTTCACAGTGTGATGGAGATGATAAGACGACAACTGCTTTACGTGGATGATCAACTATAATCACTGAATTAACTAACACATTCAAAGAGGAAGTTAGGTTTTGACTGTATTTGTTATGGAAGAAAACGACGTGGGAATCGACACTGTTTTCTAAATGACAGTTTGCCCGTTTAAGGCTGCAGCTAACTGATTAATCTGCCGATTTGCTTTCTTTAATCAGCTGATTTGTAAAATGTCAGAGGTCCAAGGTGATTGATGGTCATAGGAGACAAAGAAAAGGAGGAAATCATCAAAGCCGTGAAGCTGAAACCAAAGGAGGTCTTTTTCTTTCTTTTGACACTTTTGGTGGAAGAATTACTGACATGATTAGTTGATTATCAGAATTTCCTTAGACTTTATTTCCTGAACCTGGACTTTGTCCAGTCCTGGCTGCTGGCTTCAGATTACCAGTGAAAGCTGTCAATTTGGACCAGAAAGTGTGACGTCATGCTGATCCCAGTTCACGTTTTGAACAAGTAAATAGTCCTCGGCTGACATTTACTGCTGCAGAGGTTCCCCGCAGTTATAGATGCAGGTTGTTTTTTACAAAATATTCATTCCTAAAATTGTGTTGCATATTCTGTCTTTCTGCGCCGTTTATTTATTTATTTTTACAGCTATATAGTTACTATAGCTACTTTTCATATAAACACATAACTAATGTTAACTTTACTTGTAACCCAGAGGTAACTGCAGCTGTAAAACAAGTAGTGGAGCAGAAAGGTGCGAACGTTCTGACATGTCGCAGGGTGGAAGAAGCACAAAGTGATGCTGCATTTATTCATTTAGAAGAAATAACGAAACGTTGGTTTGCGCACAGTAGTGTTTGATCGCACGTAGTGACGATGAATTAATCATTAAATCTCATAAATCCAGCATGAGCAGCGGGGGGGGAGGTACCGGGGGCGGGTCGCTCTGGGCGGAGGAGGACGGAGCCATTCATCCTTCATTTCCCGGGAAAACGTGGAGGATGAAGAAGCGACACTGAGGGAAGAACCGAAGGAAGCCCCGGATCGACTCCTGAAAACCCCCCGAGAAGGACGCGAGAAGGATCCTTGGAAGTTCCAGGTACAAGTACGAGTAAGTAGCTGCGGCGGTACACATACAGTATATAATATACATTTTAAGTCGTCTCTTCCACGACAACATTAGAGAGATTATTCGTCCGTGAAACAGGAATCTCAGCCACACATCTTGGGACTTTCACCCCCCCACACATCTCCAGCTGCGGGGGGGGGGACGTGGCAGGAAGCGGACTGACGCGGCGCCCAGATGTGATCCAGCGTGTCACTCGATGTCACCTAGCTGCCATTTGATTCGTCCTCTGTTTCACAGATGTGTCTCTTGCGTCTCTGATAAAAAAAAAAAAAAAAACCTTTAACTGGGTGACGACGCACACGTGGATCGGTATCGGAACGGAAGTGGTGATTTTGGGACTCATGTCATCAAAACCCCCATATATTCAAGTTATTATAATGTTAAGACGAGGACAATCATCAGTTGCACATTTCAGAAGCTTAAATGAGACGCTGTTTGGATTCTATACGTGCATATGACTTTAATCCATCAGAGTAGTTGCTGTCAATCATCCAGTCAATTAGTGTTAATAGGTAACTTTCAGCAGTTGTGTGCACACCAGCTTAAATACACCCACTTTTATGTGACTCGCCTGTTTTGTTGCACCGTGTGCGTTGTTGCCCAGTAAAACTTGCATTGACGATGGAAAAGACACGCATGTGAAACGTTGGAGCTCTCCTTCGGTCAGAAAACGGTGAAAGACGCGCGTCAGTGTTTTGGAGAGTCTTGTTTTGTCTGAGCGACAGTCCAAAACCCCCGAATGTTTAGTTCACGGCCAATAAGACAAAGAGCAGCAACAAGTAGAGAAGCTGGAACTAGATATTCTTTTGTATTTTTTCTTTTTTTGTTCATGAAAGCCCACTAACCCCAAACCCCTTTTCTCCCGACACTGTTTTTCTGTGCGTGTCGGTGGACATGTTGAGGGTCTAAGGTTGCACTGCTGTTGTACCTTCAGGAGAAAGTCTTGACAAAAGTGCGACACAGATTCTTGTCTTGTGTCCGTGTCGTGTTTCACCAGTAAACCCGAGAACAGGTCCCACCTGTAAACCAGTGTTTGCCTGTGAAAGAGAAAGGGCTCCTGGGGGCAGAGACCTTTTTATATATTTAAAGCCTATGGACCTCAATGTAACCGAAGTCCGGAACTCTGTCATGTATTTTGCATAAAGGAAGCCCTAAGGACTGTGCTTGTCTCCCCCACTGCCTTTCCTGTCTCGTTTCCACACGTGATGCTCTTTCTTGCAGTGTTTTTAATAGACACCGTGTTCGTGAGCGACGCTGTCGTCCAAACCTCAGCCACTGATTCATTGCGGTAGGAAAGATCAGAGCCACACGAACCGCCTTTTTCCACGTGGAGTTTGCTCCCTCTGCTTGTAGAGTAACACCATAGATGTCACTGTAGCTCTTGTCGTTACGGTTGCAGTTCAATGTATTGCCACTTTATTAGCAGCTGCGAAGTTGCAGCAGCGCAGCCACTGTGTGGTCTCGGCCTTCAAGTCTACATGCTGTAATTAGCTTGAGCCATTCCTTTGTAATTTCTCTTTTTAAGCACGCAGCTGATCTTCAGATGTTTGATTCTTGGGTCATCACTGAACGAGTGGCTATCATTAAAGAGGTTGGTTGGTTGGATTGGTCATGGACTGCCAGTGGTTTGAGCGTACACGCCAGCGCACGTGGTCCCTCAGGGCTCCGTGTTTGGCCCATTAAAGAAAGCCCGGGGTTCATTAATTACGACCCTGCAGGACGCTCCTTTCCTTCGCTGAGGCCACAAGAAAAGCAAAAAATACACGCCTTTCTCTCTGTTTGGCAGCCAGGCAGCGCAGATGCTTTGGAAAACTTCTTTTTAGGTTGGTTTTTTTTTTTTCCGTCATCTCCTTTCCTAAACAGAATGGTAAACTTTCAAAGCACGGAACAAAATGATCACCACCCTCCTTTTTGCCCCGTGCAGATGTATCTTCTCCACGCATTTAGATCCTACAACACTCACTTTTATGCGTCTGTGAGTGTAAGTAATATCACTGAGTGGTCTGCTGATGGAAATCAGACATGAGCGCTATCAGTGTGTGCTCGAAACCAGAGCCAGCGCCACAGTGTCACCGTGGCCAGAGTGTGAAATTCACTAATTGAACGGCTGCCCCTGTGTCAAAGGTTAAACCAGATGACTCCGGCCGGCTGGGACAAACATCTGGAATACAGTTTGTTACAGCAAGGCCCTGCTGTGGATTTCCTCCACTATAGATGGCCCTGATAACAAGGCTGGTTTATTTGCATCGTATTTCTTCAGACTACTGTAACTGTTGCACTTGCACATGGAAGATTCACTTTCCCAGCAACGACATTTTTTTTTTTTTAAGATGTTGTCATTATTTCACCTCACAGTATCCTTTTGTTTCTCAATGAATGCGGTCAATAAAAACTTTCAACATGAAGTGCTCTAATGGAACTAACACATCACAGAGGTCTTTTTTAAATACATGTCTTGATCCCCTAAAGATTGTTTATTTGGCCATAAAACTGACGTAATGCGAGGAAGACGGTCTTAAAATTCAGACAAATCTTAACTGGGTCACATTACGTTATAAGGTTTTCCATCCCTAACTTCTAAAAGGAGTATTTCTGAGTGAATTAAAAGCAGCCGTGTGTCCGAGTTTGATTCTTTTACTTTTGTTTTTATAGAGCCTCTTCAAAGATGAGGCTGTTTCACTGGTACTTAGGGATGTCACTTTTTAAAAAAGAAATCGGTGAAGCCAGCCGTAACCTTATCCGAAGTCATGTTGTTTTGTGTATCTGTCGTGCTTCACTTGAGCGGCAAGCTAACGTTGTTACGCTAAGGCAGCAAACAGACTTACCGTTATCCATGTTTTTTGTATATCCATTTTTTGTAAGCTAGGAAGACAATAATAATATTTAACACACCTTTAGATATTTGTTTGCTAAAACAAGAAAATCTAATTTCATCAGTTTGAAGTATCAAAATAAGCCCATGATACATTTAGGAGCTTCTTGTGACGTATAGCGAACTCTGACAAGTTGTGCACGTTGGTCCATACAGCTGGAGATGTTATTATACTCCCTATGTGTAGGTGTCGGACTGTATGAGGGAATTAATTTATCGAACATGCCCACGTGACTGAAATTAGGTCATTAAAGGAGTCATAATGTCGGTTTTGGTAAATCCTCGGCTGCATCTGCTTTCGTGACACCGGCAGTGAGCTGCTGCTGCCGCCGGAGAGCAAAGCAAGAGCTCAAACCATGTCAGGCCCGTTTGAAATGTGACAGTGTCCAGCAGCCTTCTTACGCGATGACCTTTCCCATGTGACCTCCTGTTCTGCTCTTGACAAATCTTTTTCCGTTGTCTCCCCCATCCATGCCACGCTGCAGGGCAGCCATGCACACTGATTAGATTAGGCAGCGCTGGTGCTAATCACCCTTCTCTCTCCTCTCCCCTGCTATTCTTCGCTCGCCTGGTCACTCCTTTTATTTTTCTCTGTCCTCGAGGGGGGGGCATGTGGCTCCCGGGGATGAGCCTCTCCTGGGGGCACATCTACCTCCAGCAGCTGTACAGCTTGCTGTTTATTGGGAAACCAGCAGGGTGGGGTCCTCACAATAACAAAGCTTTCCTTCTACGCTTGTCCTCCCTATCAGGCCGACTGTTAGCTTGTGTGGAACTTACCCTCCCCTAGAAAGAAATGGACGTCGAGACAAAGTGAATGAGTTGATGGAGGGCAGAGAGCAGGGAGCGGGGGCAGGACCCTCCTGTCGGGTGAAATGAGGAGAAAGAATCCGCAGAGGGTTTTGTTCCTTTGTGGCGAGCTGGGGATCAGTCTCGGGGGGGGGGTAAATGCACGGCAGACGGACGGCGGGTTTTGCAGCTGCGTGGCCTCCAACACTTCATCTAGTCCCCGAGCAACCGCCCATTAAACTCTGCCGGTTTGTGTTCAACATTCACTTCAGTTTATGTCTCTCAGTCGGCGTTGTGTCGCCGGTTTTCCTCCCTGCCATCCATCCTGGTTTTTTTTTTCTTTTTCTTTTTACCATAACAAGACATATTAATCAGGCTGGAACTGGAGTCACTCAGGCACTCGGCCTCACAGCTGTATGCTAATGATGAAAGGTTATGACCTACCACAATAGGTAGTTTGTGCGGTAAGGCAGGATCATATGTTCAGTTTGGCTCAGGTCATGGAAAAGGCTGTAAGCTGTATGAACCAGATTACACTAGATTGCACATTGTGTCACCGCTGAAAGTCTTGGTTTGCTTTCATGTTCCGGTTGGGTTGCAGTTCATTACAAAGAGATGGCGTCTATGACTGTATTACCTGTTGAAACAAAGGTTGCAACTTATTAATTCCATTATCAAATTGTCGGGGGGGGGGGTTCAGCTAAATTAATAG
>JAVQJF010066228.1:0-27792 GCA_036023855.1 Gadopsis marmoratus | reverse complement strand
GGACACAAAAAAAACGAGCACTCCGAGGCGCTGTAACTCAATGGGATGCTGACTGAGCTGAAGGAGAGAAAAACAGTTGTTCCTGGGAAGATGGCCGCTTCTGGCACCGGATCACAGCTCGCAGAGCCGACGAAGCAGAGGGAGAGCCTCAAAGTGTGTGTGTGTGAGAGAGATGTGAAGCAGTGGAAATAGAGGTGTATAGCCAAGCTTACTCATACAGGATTTCTTAATTAGCAGTCAATTCAGTAACCTTGAAGCATGAGGACTGTTTATACTTTTTTAAAATGTTTTGGCCCGATCCCAATCCGACTCCACTCATGATTGCTACAGTGGTGTTACAGAGTACAGAGTGGTGCTTCCTTTACTTTTTCTGAACAATATTTGGCAGAGTACAGTGAGCGGCTTGCAGCGAGCACACAACCCAGAATAAATGTGTTGCCGAGTTACTTACGTAATTAATGTTAATCAGCGACAGCGATTGCAGCGAACATTTTAACTCGCAATTAGCAGTGGCTTTCTCCAGCTAAAATGAGAAGCTGCTAGCCGAACGCATTGTTTTCTGCTCTTTGCTAATAAGAGAGGAGGGATAACAGATTTGTTACCATTGGGGTTTTTTTGTGTGTGTTTTCTTTTGCAAATGTATGTATTTTGTCATTGGAGAGAGGCCCTGTAACACTAGCACGCTGATCAGCTGATGCTTAGGATCGGCTCGGGACATCCCTGGTAAAAAAAAAAAGTTTTTTCTGTGGCTCTGGAGGGAGCTTTGTCAAGTCTAAGAAAACGACCCTGATGATGTCATAGTGATGTCATCAGGGTTATCTCCGCTTGGGATGTGGAGGCTAATGGTTTTTTTAACAGAAAGCCTGTGTTACGAACTGGCGGCATGGTTTTGAAAGACGTGAGCGCTTCCTAGGCAGGTCAAGAGGGTCAAACGGGACACTCACGTGAGGGCAAGGGGTAGCCGAGCTAGCACTAGCGAGCTAATCTGACCACCATTGGCTGTGTGAGCTGTTACGATGTTGTCTTACAAACCACACTGGTCGTTTGTTTGACACTGTTGTTTTCTGAGTGTTTTTGTTGGAAAAAATTACACCTTTCAGTTGGAATTGATCTCTGAAAACGATGCGTGCTGTCTGCTAATTACACTGGCATTGAGATGTGTCCTTTTTAATATCTGATTGTCCTCTTGACATTCTGAGCAGCTGCTGGAAGTCTTTAGCTGGGCGACAGACCCAAGAATTTGAGGTAAATTCTGTGACAATGGAACAATTTGAAGGGATCTTTCAATGCAGTAGAGGTTTTGTTTGCATGACTATTCATAATGGATAAAATGTCATATTTTGGAAGAGGGTTAGCTTGTCTCTTTCACTTATTAACGTAGTTTTTGCATTTTTAAATTGTTGCATTTTTCAAATCGCAATTTGTCAAAACTCAAAAGAGATGTGGCAGGTTGCTTAAGGTAATACTGACATTAGATTAAATCAAGCT
This sequence comes from Gadopsis marmoratus, assembly GCA_036023855.1. NCBI lineage: Eukaryota > Metazoa > Chordata > Actinopteri > Centrarchiformes > Percichthyidae > Gadopsis > Gadopsis marmoratus. Next base: position 26,304 of record JAVQJF010066228.1, on the reverse strand, counting down.
TTACTGCATTTTACAAGGACAGTTCTGCACTTTTTCACCGTTTCCTTCCTTCTTCAATACAAAAAGGCCAGTAAGTCTCCCACAGTCATATGAAATTATGTATTATTGGTTACATTATGGGAAATGTAAACCTTGACCCATACAAAGAACTAAAAATCAGGATACCTCAGTCTCTGTTGCTTCTTTTGTCTGTTGTGAGTCCTCCAACTGTATGAAACTGCAATACTAAATCTCTGTAGTACCCCTTCATAATTGTATCTATTTTAAACCCAACCCTTTAAACCCAAAGTAGATTGTTTGTTTTGTTTCTGTTACACGAGCAGTGTGGGAGGTACATCAAGGTCTCTGACAGCGGTTGAGCAATTACATTATGCACACCTAATTGCATCACACGTCATTTATTAGATCTGTTACTGTAACTTTTTTTAAAAAATGCCTTTTCATCCCACTCTGACCAGAATAAAAAATAAGCCCTTGAATTAAAGGTCTAAGTATTTTTCTGTCATTAGGAGCAGCCAAAATAAAAATGGGTCTGTCATCATATTTATAGCAATCCACAGAGGAGCTAAAAGCACCAGCTGTAGTTTTTGTCAAGGCACAACAAGAAGCTAAGTTGTATAATAAACCTTGTTGTCTTCATGAGTTCTGCCACCAGAGGACAAGCTCGTGTGATTGTGTGTTCAGTGCAGAAGGCTGCGTGTCCCAATCCAATCTCATGCTCTGCCAGAGAGATATTTCTCCATAATTTGATTCCAAGTCAGGACTGTGTTAAAAAAAAAAAAAACACCACAGGACGCAAATGTTTGAATGATTTCAGTAATCATCCAGAAATCATGAAACACAAGTGAGCGTCAATCCACTGACAAGCATGTCCAACAGATGCATGAAATGAGGTGTATGTAGAATATCTTCTGTTGGGATTGATGATGAAATGGTGACATTTGAAATTGGTCCGAAACAGACAATTACTTCAGCGCCGTGGAAGTGACACCTCAAAGTGGTCTTTAATCTTAATTCCATTGCCTAAAGGGCACGTGTCTGACAGAGTGGGACGCTATTGACGAATGTGACTAATTTATTTACTTTAATCTCCATCTTCGTGGCCGTACATATTAGCAGGTTGACATGCCGTTTGATCCCCCCCCCCCACTGACAGCGGTGTCCTTGTCATGCTCCCTTTAGGTCGATATCTGCGCCTGAAAATGTTCCGCGAGGACCACGGCTCCTGGATGACCATGTTCTTCAGCACCATCCTCCTCCTCTTCATCTTCTCACACATCTACAACCTTTTCCTGCTGATGGCTGGGAGCATGAAGTAAGCCATTCAATCTCGCTCTCTCTGCCCTTTTTCCCTCATTCTCTGCTTCCCATTTGTTAGAGCCACTGTACGCTCCCCTTTGGCTGGTGTGATTGATTTTTAACGTCTCGCCTGAACAGAGACTCGATGCCAGTCTGATTAATCAGCCTAGACTTTAAATCACAGGTAGGGGCAGGTGAGGGGAGGGTGCTTAATACTGAAAGATCACCTTCAGCACCCACACGCTTATGCTCTCATGATCTTGACTTATTTTTTGACACCTCTCTGACCTAAAACCAAAATATTTTTGCCATGTCTCTCTGTTTGTTCCTTGATTTTTTTTTTTTGCTCCTGTTGCACCGATTTACCTGCTGAGAAACCACTGTGCACAGCAGACTCACACATCAAGCCATTGACAGGAATCCGTTTATGCATTTGCAATGTGTCCATCTCGAGGAAGGATAACATGGCCTTGATGCCAGCCAGATACGAGGTCGCCATGAGGTGATTTACCATTTTGTTTGTTAGGGCTGTAAAAAAAAAAAATAGTGTGGCAGGTGTCTATTCAGGTACATGCTGTCAAGAGGGAGGCCAGCGCTGTAATGGGATCTGTCCATGTAATGCTGCTTTTCCATATTAACACCAAGCATCAACTATCCATAAGGCGCAGGCAGATGAATGTTATTAGCCAGCAGGCAAGGTGTTGTGTTTTCCTACGGCCAGAGGGATGAGTTTGTATAATCAGCCCATCTGTCACTCCGGCCAGCGCGGCGACACCGGCATCCATCTTGTCTGTTCTCTGTGGTTGGCCGAGAAAAAGGAAACGCGCAGCGGCGTAGAGAGGGGCAGGCCCGCTGAGACGATGAATGTTGCTTGCTCAGGGAAAAGTTACATTTGCAGTCGCTCTGAGTGCATCTGTCACAAAGAGGATTCCTTTTTACTGCCTCTCATTTCCACATTGAAATGCAGACAAAAGGGGCCCTTTTTAGTCTGTCAGTGAGTTTTTCATTTTTATTTATTTTTTTAAACTAGATTCACTAGATGACATCCGAATAATACTTTGGGAAAAAATAATTAGTTACCCAGACATTTTGAGAGACGTAGTATATAATTTTAATCCATCTATGTGTAAGTCGCACATTCTCTGCTCATATTATTGTGGAGATATGAAAAGTAGCAACCATAACAGCCTATTACACAATTAAAGAGACTGACACAACATTAAAATCCATCCATAACTTTTTGCCTTGGATGTTTTGCAGCGACATCAGTTGTTCAGCGTTGTAAGGCTCTCCTCACAAAGACAGATGGTGCTGTTGTAAAACGAGTGAACCCGCCGAATCCAAGACACCTGGTCTTTCTCTGCACCACCCCCCACCCCCACATCCCAACCCCTTCCCGTCCCTCTTTCCCGCTTGTTTTCTTTCTGCTCCAGCAGTGTGTCCGCCGAGGACCCGGGCCCTGCCAAAAACCATTAGTGTTCACATCTCTGTTCAAGACTGACATGTAAGAACAATGTTCACACTCCGCCAGGACGCCCCTCGGAAGACGGGCTGCGGTAGCGTGAGCGCGGGAGAAGTGCTCCAGCCCTGATGATGCAGTGAAACTTAAGTGTTTTGATCTATGTCGTCGTGGTTCCCCCACACTCCTCCAACCACTCCCTCACCCCTCACCAAGGCTGTTGTAGTTTTCTCTTTTGCCACAGCACAAAGGAAAAGCACAATATCGCTTTGTGGCCGCAGCTACCCCTCTGTGGGAATGAATGGTGTTTTTCCTTTTCATTTGAACTGAAAGAACAAGCCACTGTGAGGCTTTATTCCTGCCAAGGGTTTTTAAAGGCTAGGTGTTTTGGCATGGGCTGGCTGGCTTTAACATCGAGCTATGATGGTGCACGGCAGGGGATGCTCGTCTGGTGGGTAGACAGGGCATCCACACACACACACCAACCACATATTGTTCACGTCTCGCACCTTGCTCAAGTTAGCTGGGACATGTATGTGAAGGAGTGTGTGTGGAGGGGGGGGGGGTGTTGACATCTGTCCCCCTGCTGTCTCCCTGACCTGATGCTGTACGCTGCCCGTGCCCCTCGCTCATTAATATGCTTTAATTTTCTCTGACCTTTCAGTCGGTCTTGAGCTTGATTTAATTAAAACCAGCGACACATCCACAAGGAATGAAGATAAACTGCGCCATCAGGACAGTAAACAATCACTGATAAGAGACTGTATATCTTTTTGGATGACAAGCATTTATTCATGATTATTCATGTAAAATGGATTCATCAAAGCCATTATCTCTCAGCTCAGAGAGAGGTCCAGGCTGTGCAAACGTACACATGTACAACAGTGTGTCAGCCAATATTTAAACAGACACTTTGGGGTTAACAGCTATCAACCTGTTACCTGGTTTATATCACACCAGGAAAAAAAAAAAAGAAAAGGCCTGTCCATCGTGGCTCCCCAGGAGCTGTAATCCACACTTGTTACCAAGCCCTAACATCTGGGCTATTTGCATTTTAATGTAACTGTCAGATTAGGAGGGGTCTGTTTGTGTGAAACCAGGGGAGTGTGACCGCCCTGGGAGTTTGACGGACTTCATCAATGTTCTGTCACGCTGCACAATCCCATTCCGCCATCTTACGGCGCCATTACTAGCTGAAATCAGCCCCTAATTAGATGGTGTTATTTAATTAAGACGGCCCAATGCGTGGCGTACACATTAATCATGACTAATTTAGAGAAAGGGGGGTGGTAAAGTATGTGCAGGTGGAGGGAAGGGGGCAAGGGAGGGAGTGTGTGTGGTGATCTAATAGGGAGCCTGGGATGGGACAGGGACAAGAAAGCATGGGAAAGAGGGGGGAACTGAGCAATGGAAGAGTTGAGTAAGAGATGGAGGGAGGGTTGCAGTTGGTGGAAATCTTTGAGCAGGGAGGGATGGATGTGGCATTTGACTGAGCGGGATTAAACCGCATCGTTTGAGGGTATTTGTCTTTGTTTAACGTGATCCTTTGTGCCGCGTGCATGCTGGCCCCCCCTCGTCTGTCTGTTTGCTTGTCTGGCACTAAGCTGGGGTAATACCACGGTCGAGTGGATTTAAAAAAGCTGAATAAATAGCATGTGGTATGTAGATGTCTTCTGTTGCATGCAATCACACATGGGACTTGCTGCCTATAGGACAGCAGCATATTTCTTAGAATGGTTTCTGGGATCTGGCCATTACTAACAAGCTGTGCTAGTTTTAGATATAGATATACACATACTCATTGACTGTCTCGGGCAGTAACGCATTACTTAGTAACTCATTAACTTTTTCATCTGTAAGGGATTACAACAATTCAGCAACGACATTACAAATTCCAATGACTCTCTCGCATTTGGATGTTTGTTCGCTGAGATCGCTTTGGTCTGTGTGGACGGACTTGTCCAGGATTTGCTAGCCAAGAATGAACTTTGTGGTTTGGCTTGTGGGCCAACGCAAAGGAGAGAATTCCTGCGGTGCTACGGGTGCAATCTGAACAGCTTCTCAAGTTGCACGCCAACACATCCGTCAACACATATTTTTTGTTGTGTATAAAATGTCAGAAGATAGCACAATTTCGTAAAGCTCCAGGTGGCGTCTTCAAATGGCTTGTTTTATCCAGCCAACAGTCCAATATCCCAAATATATTGCGTTTGCAACGATGTAATGCAGAAACATTATGCAAAAGTCCACATTGGAGAAGCTTCAACTATAGAGAATGAGTTGTGGTTTTGCTATAAAAAAGGATGATGCAAATGATTAATTGATTGTGGGACATGTAGGATAATAAGATTAGACCTGAGAAGATAAATTATCACCAATAATTTTGATTATCAATTAATGCTTTACGTCATTTTTAAAGCAAAGATTCTGGTTCCAGCTGCTCGGTTGTGACATTTGTTGCTTTTCTGTCACTTGTGATGGAAAATTGAAGATCTTTTTAATTGTTGGTCAGATGAAACAAGAATTATTTGGTTTGGCCTGCAACATGTTTAGACCAAAAGTTGAATCAGTTATACAAGAAAAAAGCAGGCAGATCAGCCTATAATGAATGTAATCATTAGCCATAAAGGAAATAATTCTTTGGAATTTCTGTGTTTAAATTCACTGATGTGCACTGACCAACATCATTTGGAACCAAAATCACCAATTTAACACGCTTGACATGGTCAGACAGCTTTACTATTAAGATCTGATATAGAAACCTGTTGCTGTGTAGAAGTCGCAGTAAATGTCTTGCGGTTTAGTTTAATTGATCTCTCCTTGCCTTCCTTACTCTGCCTCACACCGACACCTTCTTTTTCTAAACATATCTCCAGCTGTCTGCCACACTCCTACACATTACGTTGGCAACTCAAAAATGACTCATTACGTATTTAACAAGTGTTTGGTTAGTGTAACGCTTTCCCTTCAAAGTAATTTTCTTGTCTCTCGGAAAATCTTTGAAACAGATTGCGTGCTATATGAAGCAGTGAAGTCATTTCCTCTGATTATACCCCACCATAACATGATGACAGCATGGGCACCCTGCCCGGTCTGCGGCTACGCAGCCTCATATGCAACAAACTGCGATGCTCTGTGTGTTCTGACACCTTTCTATCAGAACCAGCATTCACTTTTTCAGCAGTTTGAGCTACAGAAGCATCAATGACCCTGTCAAGAGCTGCAGGTTTGGATGCTCTGACCCAGTCGTCCAGCCATCACAGTTTGGTTCCTCGTCAAAGTTGCTCACATCCTTACGTTTGAAGCTTCCTGCTTCAACACATCGACTTCAAGGACAGAATGTTTACCTGTTCACTGTCTAATATAACCCCCCCCCCACACACACACACACAAACACACACACACAATGACAGGTGCCATGGTAATGAGATAATCAATGTTTTCCATGTATGTGTGCATGTTTGTGTGTAGTACCACACAGCCACACTTCATTCACTCTTGTCATCTCCTTCCCCATAACGATTAATATATGATAATATTTCAGTCCCGTTGTTTGAAAGCTTACCATTTGCATGCCGTGTTCCCTTGTTGCTTTAACTGATTGCTGTCCCCAGTTGTTCAATAAAAACCCAATCATAAAGCATATCCTGACATTTTTAAATACCACACACAGTGCAGAAGAAGATGTTTTTTACGGCAAACAACCAAAAAAGAAAAACTTTTTTAACGTTTTGGGAGCAATTCGTTTTCTTTGCATTTTCATTTTTGTGTGTGTGCTTGGTTACGTACTGCACATCACTGCTGTCCAGGCTGAAAACAGAACAGCAAACAACCAAAATGTTCAAAACATACTTAAAAAACCTTAAAGTAAAATTACGGACTCTTGTTCACTGGTAGCAAAGGAGAAAGCTAGGTGATGTTATACCGACAAATTGTGCAAAGAGAGGAGGTCGGAGTTGATGGACGAGTCAACAAAATGTCGGCCTTTTACACAAGGGACTGGTGGGTTTTATTTTTTCCTTTTTTTTTTATATATCTTTGTTTCTTATAACCACGACCACGGTTGTTCCCTAACCTTAACTGAGTGGGTATTATTGTAACCATGAGGAAGGATGACTAATTACCTTTACGAAGCAATTATATTGACGCCAACCAAGTTGTTTTTGTGCCTAAATTTAACCAAACCATAGCCGTTCTCATGTCATGAAACAGATTTATTTTTTGCCAGGGATTTGTAATGGTTTTGGAAGACACAGACAAATGATGTGGTGCTGCTGATAGTAGCATCACATCAGAAAACACCCAAGTGTCATTCTAAAATGACACATATTGTCATTTAATTTGATGGACTTGTTGGCAATACTGGTGTGCATGTACATGCACTCAATATTAGGGTACATGGAAAACTGGTTTGGTGCCCCTCTGTCTTAGCTGATAGGGCAATGGAGGTCCTGATAGAGTGCTGTCCCTTGGGTTTCACTCCCAATCCTGAGCCAGGGGAATGATAAGGACTAAAGGACTCCATCTCCAGCCAGTTTAATACAATACATGGGCTGATTCTTTGCAGTGTGATGAATTGAGATTGAAGTTTTAAGTTGCCTTGGGAGATGGTATAGAGATAGAGAGTGTATTGACAGGTTCATGCTCCCTGGTAACTGCTGCTGCTCAGCATTGTATACTGTAAATACGACGTTGGGTACCGTAGTGTACAGGGAGGAGACAGGCAATGCATTTGAATGCGGAGCCAGCCAAGGTCGCAGTTTAATGTTCTGAATGAGTCCAGCCTTTACAGAGCAGAAGAGGTCACGCAAATGCCACGGTCACTGCGTCGCTGGCTGCCTGACAGAGAAAACAAGTTCATAAAACCCAGCGTGAAGGTATATACTTCCAAATGAAAAAAATTAATGGAAATCAGGGATGTGATGACTCATGCTGTTTTATAACCTTAATTATCAAGGCTCCCATGGGCCTTGAATGCCTTAGTTGGGACTTTCATGGTGAAACTGCATGGCTTTATGTACCCACAGTACTTTCACATTTGAAGGAGTTAATTTGCTGTGTTTTCATATTAGTTGATCCATTTTATGTTGGGGGGGGGCAACAGCAACAGTTTGACTGGAGGGAATGTAGATGGAAGAATTATGATGTGAACGTAAGCAGTGGAAGCTGAACAGACAAAGGAAAGCGCAGTACAGGCCAGCGCCTTGGATGGCAGCTCCGCCTGAGGGGGAGGGGAGGGGGGGGTGTGTATGAGAGGCAAAATTATAATGTGCTTCGTCCGTCAAGGTATAAAAGCGCTTTATACGTAAATGCAGTGCATTTACCAAACTCAAGCTGTATCAAACTGAATTACAGTGAGAGAGACATTCTAGTACCAATAACAGGTTTTAACCGAACAATCTCAGAACCATCACAATTACTTCTTAGCACCAAAGATGTCATCAAAATAAAAAAGCAGTGATCTTGCCAATGACCACTTTAATGCAACAGTTAAAATGTCCTTTTTCACAAGTCAATGTCTAACAGGGCTAACATCCAAACTTATAACTCTATTACTTTGTAACCTCTGCAGCGCAAAATTGTAATTTCTTGCATTTGATGGAACAAGACTTTAAAAGGCATCGACATGTCCTTGAATATTGTGTCTGAACAAGTGTGGGGAAACCTGATAACATTCCGCAGAGGGTCAAAGCTGGCTGAGCTGGCCGTTGGCACGGACTCTGCCACTGGCTCTGCGATTAAGCCATGGGAGCCATTTTGGGGGTGATTATTCATGGTGCTACTGTACTGATGTTCCACTACACTGAGTTCTCTCATTAGGTCATCCGGCTCTAAAGGCCATTAAATTTTCAGTCAGCATGAATAAGTCAAAGAGTTCTGCCTCTGATCATGCAGTGCGAAGAGTCCCCAAACTCATCATAGGTGCTCTGCAAAAAAAAATAAAAACCTCTTTGTCAGCGCAGGGGTAATATTTGTTCAATTAAATATGTGAGAAGGGCAGGGGTTGGTGGCAGGTTAGTTTTTTAAATTTTTTTAAGATTTAAAGCCTAGCATGTGGTGCCAGACAGCATTTCCAGATGTATCGATTAGAAATTCGCTGCGGGTAAATGACTCCCAATGGGATCTCCTTGGTAACTGGAGAAGTGCCAAGCCACTGAATGTCTAAGTGACTTAATGCAGATATAAATCGCCATTCCAATCAAGGCTGTTTTTATTTGCGGGCTTGAGCAAGGCAATACGTCACCTGCGGTACTGCGCGTTTCCATCATTAAAATCCTGTCAGATCTGTTAAATGCATGCTGCGTTGATCACATAATTTATAATGTTTCCTTCCAGGGAATGGTATTTTGTTTTGCACAATTGCAGTAAACAGGTAGTTGAAAACAGTTGGCATTTTGGGTCACTGGTTAGCCACAATTAATCATCGTTGTTCTGTATTGCCATACATGTGTTGCCATGAGCATGTGTTGTGCTTTTCACATCTGGACCCCTACATATTGTGAAAAGGCACAAGCAATTAACATTCATTTAAAAATGAACCCCTATTAAAGCTGCTGCATTAGCTAAAAGCTTAAAAGGATTATCCTCCACTGCTTTTCCACAGATAGACAACGACGAATCATTTACAAATTAAACAGCACGGCATATAGAACTCTTAATGCCATCAGGTGAAAGATGAAATGAAAACTATCAAGGGGAAACACACACATATACAGCTCTGGAACAAATTAAGAGACCACTGCAAAATTTTCAGTTCTCTGGTTTTACTATTTATAGGTGTGTGTGTATGTATGTATGTATGTATGTGTATATATATATATATATATATATATATATACACGCGCACTCTCACACACACACACACACACACACACACTATTAACCAGCAAGGTTTTCCAGAGCCCTCTGTGCAATCAACAATATTTTTATTGGTGTGTTTGCTGGCGGACAGAAAATTACCAGAGAAAACAAAGACGAATGGAGCCATTGACTTCAAATACGACCCCTTGAAAGCACAGCCAGAGCCCTATCCATCGCCATCTATTATATTCATGAGTGTGACCTGTGGGGGGGTGAGAGGGGGCTTGAGTGGGAGGTGATGGGCGCCCACCTGCTCCACTCAGCCTGTAAGACACTGGCTGCCAGGAGATCAAACAGGCCTCCTCGCTCTGTTCTCCTCCTCTCTTCTCGGCACGAGTCCCATATAGGAGGCGACTGACCCACTTTTCCTCCCTCCCCGTGCTATTACCTGGAGAAAATAGAGGGATGTGGTGTGTGTGAGTGCGTTGGGTGGGTTGGTTTGTGAGGCTGATCAAAAGCTTCTCATCTTCGCTTACTGTACAGAGATGAAGGCGTAACCAGGACGCCGAAGAAGGCATGTCATTTCTTATCAGATACTATTGCATGTGAGATTGTTTCTCTAATGGCGTGTCATGGCCTAGTCTGTGTTTTTGCGTCTGTGCTGCGGCAGTTGACGTTATCTGAGCTCACTCAGATGCCGTGCATTAAAAGGAGGGATCCCATTGTGATGGCGGTGTTGATTTGAAATCAACCAGACACGAGACAAATTTGCCAAACAAATGGATAATTTGCCAAACACTACAGGACCAAATGAAAGCGGTGAAAGTGCATTAATTCAACTGCACATGTTGTAAATTGGTTATAATCCTCAGGGCTTTATATTGAAGGTAGAGCCATCGCTCATTGTTTTCACTGGATTAGATTGATATTGATTGACTCTGACAGCTAGCATCGTGATACTTAGCGGCAGTGACCATTTTCTCTTTCGCCCAGCGCTCTGTTGGCTCTTTTTGTCAGTCGCCTTGCCACCTTCCTTTTCTGCCTGCCTTTACCACCCTCATAACATATACTACATTTTTTATGTCCCTATCACTCTTGGTCTTCTTTCCTTGCAGACCTCACATGGTGACGGAGTACATGGGTATCAGGAACGAGAGCTTTATGAAGATTGCTGCAGTGGGGACGTGGATGGGAGACTTTGTCACTGCTTGGATGGTGAGATTCCAACTCTCATGTATCCTAAACATCAGATACATTTGCATTTATCAAAGAAAAGATTGAACTTTGATTCACTGAAATCAGACATTTGAATTTGAATCCTGTGTTATTAAAAACACACAAAATAATCATTTATAATAATAATGATGGTTTGGTAACTTGCAGATATTCATGGTCCCCACAGGATGAATCCAAATGATTTTGGTGATCTCCTAACTCATCATCCAGTGCCAACAGGTCAAATTTTCCACTTGCTTACCACTTTATTTAATGACAAGATAACCTTTAAGTTAATGACAAAAGAACCATATTTAATTACCAAATTCCAGCAGCTGTATGTGAGATAAATGCTCAAAGCTCACATTAAAGGTGGCACGCTAAATTGCTAAACATTAGTGTGCTACACCAACATTATGTTAAATTGTGTCCTAACGCAAACAGCCATACAAGTGTTAATAACATTACCAGTGTGGCCAGGCACTAGTTGGTAAGTTGCAGTGGCTGACTGTTTTTGATGTCGGCCCTGGCTAAATGTTAGCATGTTAACTTGCCAATGTTAGCACTTTAGCATGCTAATTTCATGTTCATAATTATGTTATAAAGCATTCAGCTCAAAGCACAGCTGTGGCTAATGAAGTACACCTTATGCCGTGTTCATGTCATGTTGGACCATAATTACCACTTTCTGATAAATAGCGTAGCAAGAAAACATCCAAATCATAATCACGATAATACAGAATTCTATAAAAGTTCCGATATATCCAATTTGGTGTTTTGGATAATATGAAAATGCCTCAAAAAGCAAACAAACATTGGATGCCTCACATCAGCCAAATCCTGTCTTTCAAGGTTAGGAAACCCAAATTTGAACGTGATATTATGCTGATGAAAATTAAGCCAAATCTCACAATGCAGAGCCAAGCCTGAGAGGATTAACTGGAGATGACCTTTTAAAGCCAAAGTGCAATTGATGCACCATTTTGGATTAGCTAATTAGCAACAATGGTATTTGTCTGGACTGATCTGCTCAGGCCAAACTTCAGATTCTTTGCCCCATCCACAGTTTTCTTTTCTTGTGTGTAATAAGCATTACAGCCTTGCAGCGTGGCTACTTTTTAACCTGATCACAAGTCTTAATTTAATAAATATATTAAAATCATATAGAAGATACACGGTGTAGCCGTTCCTCACACACTCATCTAATTTCTAGGTCAGGTGTATCCTCTCAACCGCTACAAGGCACACACTTATAGCCCTCTTTTGACGATCCCGTTCAGTCTGTTGCCAAATCCTTAGAGTAGCATGCAGTTTGATCCAAGAAGGGTCAGAGGAAACAACGAATGCACAGGGAGGGACAGAGTATGCTGGAGGAGAAACCTACCTCTGTTCATTTGTCAACATAAAGTGGGGAGGAGAGCTCCAGCAGGAGTGGACTACCTGTGGTGGGAGGAGTGGGGCTCTGACACCGGCATGCACACATCTGAGACAACTTGACAGGCTCCCTCACCGGCCACATTAGTATTCTACAGTACATACTGCAGAGGAAGGAGGGGGGGGAGGAGGGAGGTAGGAAGTAAGAAACAGAGGTGAAGGGGAAAGGGAAATGTAGAAGTCTGGTCCGAAGGGGGGCGGAGGAAGCAGCAAGTGAGAAGGTGAATCAGGGAGACAGAGGTGTGTGTTTGAGAGAGGAAGTTAGGCCATGGCAAAGTGCTGATTCCAGAAATTACTCACAAGGTTGCTTTTTTTTACATTCCATTAATTCAACAACGCTCTTTGAAGATGACCTCCGTCTCCACCACATAGCAGATTTACAGTGTCTTCACTAGACGAGTGAACAGGAAGTGTCTGTTTTTTGAGGTTTTTTTTTAGCAATGCCAGAAACATCTCATGAATTTCCTGATTCAAATCCTTTTTCCAACACGAGCTACAGCATCTGCAGTGAGGCGCTTTATTGACGAACTGACCTTGCCTCTACAGAGGCTCCACACATCGAATATGCTGGGGATTTTTATATTTGTGCTTAAAATGCTCTGATACATCTCTGCATCCATGAAAGAAAATCCTTAATTTCCTTTTATTGACATTACGTTTGACAGTCGGAACATTCGTCAACATCACCAACTGACCTAGGCAGTAGAAAGACAACCACAACATTAATAATGACACAAGCCAATATTTATTGAAGGTAACCACAGACACCAATTAATTAGAATTTCAGTTTAAAAAGCCATATACCTTATTTCCTTAAATAAAAACTAGTAGTCAAGTAAAAGCCAGGTCTCCAGTAATGGGTGGGGTGGGTTTAATTTTCTTTAATTTAATAAAGTCAACAACATAATCACGCTATTTTAAACACTGTTATTCTGGATTACTCATCTAAAGTGTTATTGTCCAATTTCAGTCACTGCAGGCGTGTGATTACGTCTCAGCCAAACTGTGTGTTGTAGTATCTCACAAGCGCCACAAGATTGCAGCAGCTACATTTCAAGCGCAACACATTTCCTGCAAATCTTAAGCAATAAAAGTCTTGTTAAGAAATGAAGGGTGGAGGGTTTTCTGTCCACTGACACGCTAGAAGGCTTTCATTTGAAACTGATACAGGAAGTGTGGAGTAACAGCGTGAGCTTTAACAGGGCAAACGGGAGCAGCTCAAAATGAGGCTTCGTACAGAAAAGGACCAATTATTCTCATCAAACAGAGGGAATTAGAAACAAAGGCCAGCCTCTAATACAAGCCTGCTTCAGATAAAGGCCTGGTACCTTCTTCAGTTCAGGGTAGTCCCATTCCTCATGCGTGTTTATAACTTTTGTCATTTAGCGTTATTTATTATTTATGGTTAGTTAGCATATGTATAAGTAAACATGTGTATAATCAAAACGTATTGGTGAACCAAAAAGTGGATTAATGAAAAATAAACACTGTCAACTTTACACTGTATCTGAAAACTGATTTGTTGTGGGTTTTTTGTTGATTCACATATACTGACTTTGACTAAATAGCCAAAGGTATATGGACACCAAAACATTACACCTATATGTGATTGTTGATCATGTCATTCCAAAGCATGGGCATTTGTCGGTTGCTATAACTTTCTTCTTCAAGGTTTTTGGGACCTGGCTGCAGAGACTTGCTCCCAGTCAGTCACTAGAGGATTAATGAGGTTGGGCACTGATGTTGGGCGATAAGGTCTGGCTCACAGCCGGCATGCCAGTAAAATTCTTCCACATCAAACTTGTAAAACAATTTCTTTATGAACCTCGCTGCGTGCAAAGCTTTAAAATTTCCCTTAAAGGAATATAAGGGAAATGTGCTTTTTTGCATTCAAGCTGAGAATTATATGAGACGATTGGTACCACTCTCATCTCTGTCCATTAAATATGACGCTACATCTAGGCGATGCTTAGCTTAGCACAAAGACTAAAAGCATTGGGAAACAGATAACCTGGCTCTGTTAAAAGTGCCTCCTACAAGCACCCCTGAAGCTCAATAATTCACATGGGATATCCTGTTTTGTTTAATGTGTAAAAAAAAAAAAAAAAACGAAGTGTGAAAAGGAAGTTACTGTCCCTGACCAAGAAATGGCATCAACCACAACTCGTCATTTTTGCACTTTGGTTTTTGCATAAATAAATATAACAAGCAATATATATCCTTAGTGAGTAATTAGTGAGCTTTACAAGTGCTGGTGGGTATAATTTGTTACCTTTGGACACAGCCAGGCCTTCATGCTAAGCAGTCTCTATCCAATCTTCATAGTAATAATTAAGTAATTATCTATGCATTTTCCTTTTTGCAGGTGACAGATATGATGCTTCAGGATCAGCACTACCCAGACTGGGGCAAAGCAGCCAGAAGGTTTTGGAAAAAAGGCAACAACAGGATAGTTCTCTTCTGGTATATTGTCTTTTTGTCTTCAGATAAAATGTCTACGAGACCATGTTTATCTTTGCCTACATGTACATGTTACGAGTTCATATCAGTTTCTCTTATCTATTAGCTTACTAAATGCATGATTTATTCCTACACAGCTCTGTAGATGTGTCTGTGTGTGCGCATTCATATGTGGTCTTTCCAGCCCGTAGCAGGGTTACACGCAGTCAATAGCCATGTTAATCTTCCTTCACTCAGTGTCGGCACCTTTAATTAAAGGAACAGGGTGAAAATCAATGGACACAGCAAGGTCATGGGGCAAACCACGGCCCTGCCTTTTACTTCTCGTACCACAAGCTGTGATCCTTAAATAACTGCTTAACAAATGATGCAAGCCATGTCTTATATGCCCATTACTAGACAGCCAAGTAGAACCGTTGCCTGTTTTTTAGATGTGTCACACCACCAGTGCACGGTGTTCATTCACCAAAGTGGCTCAGTGCTGTCAATCAAAGACGACATGCGAGCGCCTCTGCAGCGGTTCATTGTAGGGTCATAGTGAGCAGTGAAGGAGAGGACACGGTGGAAACAGTTTGACACGTGTTTGATATGTACACAGAGAGCTCAAGACATAGACCTCTCCAACTTCAAAGACAGTTTGGCCGTGGCGTTTAACATTTCCTTTCGCAGAATTGATTCACCTGCGATTAGGATGCAAGCAGGCCAATTGTTCTGTGACTTTTTCCGCAGCCTTTCATTTTATTGATGGATGCCCCGACTCGCACTGTCACAATCAATGCCGGATTTGACGAGCCATCGTTTGAAATTCAGGGCCTGAAATATGATTGATAAATGTGTTGCTGGATGTATCTTGTCAATATGCGCTGAACGGCCGTGGCTGTAAAGCACAGTGCTGTAAGTTGGCCAAGCTGAGGAAAAGGAGTCTCACTGTGGAATAATAATAACCCCTAAAATGTTTGTCCCTAAGAGTTGAAATGGGATACGAGCTGGCAGTCACTATCTGCAATGCAGCCAGCCAATGTGTGGTGTGAGAATGCACACAACGGCACAGTAATCACGGGGTGACATTGAGACAAAATACACAGTGGAGAATAAAACTAGCCTTTGTCATTGTGCCTCTCTTCAGATGGCTGAGAAATTTTCCTGCAAATGGTGAATGCAGAATTACAGCAATGTGACATAAACACAATTCAGACAGTGTGAAAGAACCTAGAACAACACACAGCAATCACGTAGCGTGCAGGTAAAGGAAATAGTTTGGCTCATGTTAAATATGTAAATACATGGTAATATGTATGCAGTAGGGTTTTGAATTGCATTGTCTCGGCATCCACAAACAAACAGACACCGTTGTTCTCTATGCGCATTCATCTTTCTGGAAGCTTCATCTACTGCCATTTTTCAAATCAAGGTGAATTTATTGTTCAATACATTATTGGGTCGGTGAAAAGAGAAACTGAATGGTACTTGATTGATCTTTTCTTGCATTTGATGTGGTTGGGGAAGTGGAGCCGTTTGCCATTCAAGATGTACAATATTCAAATGTGCACCTCATGTAGTTTCAAATCTTGAAATTGTATGTAAACCTTTTCTCAAGGTCTTTAACATGCGTCATTCATAGATTTTTCTCCCCTTCTCTAATTTCCTTTCCTATCCTCCTCCTTTCCTTTTTCTTTCCTCCTCTCCTTGCCTCTCTCTACCCCTTGCTTTCCACCCCTTTCCTCCTCCCCTCTCTTCTGCTTCCTTTCATTTGACTCCTCATATACTCTCCTTTACCTTAATTCCTGTCCCTCCTCTTATTTCATTTCCCTCCTCTTTTCTCCTGTCCTTGCTTTTCCTTCGTATCCCCTCCCCTCTCCTCTCCTCTTTTCCTTCTATCCTTACATCCTCTCCTACCTCTCTTCTCCTCTGCTCTCCTCTCCTCCCTGCAGGACAGTGCTCTTTTCTCTGACGTCGGTGGTGGTTCTGGTCATCAGTACAGACTGGATCAGCTGGGACAACCTGAACCGAGGCTTCCTGCCCAGCGATGAGGTCTCCAGAGCCTTCCTGGCCTCCTTCATTTTGGTCTTCGACCTTCTCATTGTCATGCAGGTAGACCGCTCCCCTGTGGCCAATTAAAAGAAGGGAGCTGGGACGTCTCTTGGCTTACTCCACTACCCATCTTGCCAGTTCCCCTTCCTCCTCCCTCCCTATTCATCAATGGGACACTGCGGCACAGAGCAGCGAGTGGAGTGTTTGATCACTCTCAGTTGGCATGGACACAAACACACACACAAATATATAGATATACAAACTGTTGTTTACTCCTTTACATCGCCTCTCTTTCAGCCCCACCATGCCTGTTTCCCAGACTTCAGCCATGAACTCACCCTTTCCTCCGCTATTCCCCTGTGAACCTAGTTTATTTTCTTTAATGATGACTCACAAGATTGGAGTTTTTCTCACTTTCTCTTCCCCCCACCTCTCTCTTTCCCACCAAATGTCCTCCCTCCCGCAGGAGAGTGTACATCAATAAAGCCTGTGTCAGTGGCTCATGAATATGCAAATGTGTTTGTCTGGGCTAAAAACTACATAACTGTAGAAAGAGAGCAGGAGCAGGCGTCCTTTTTATTTTTTTCTCGCCGCTAGCCAGGAGCCAGAACCGCAGGCCAATCATGTATGGTTTGACTGCGAGCCTAATTCAACACGGCTCCTCCAAATGCTTAATGAACATATTTCACGAGGCCTCGTTGGTGGGTATTAGAGGACACGTTGCTAGACTAATATTTGGTATCTCCAAAATATACGCTTCTACTCTGTTGATTATGCTAATTACTACGGGGCCACAATTGCATGGGAGAACACCTTGCAGTGTTACAAATACACCACTCCACAATCTGGCAAGGACACTATTAGAATTCCCATAGTAATATGTATTACAGCAATTGTACCACTAAAGGTGATTTCTAAACTTATTTATTGAAACAATTCATTATTTTAAGGAGGGCTTCTGGCTGCTCTGACCAGTAATTACTTCACTCTGTGGTGTTTTTCTCATTCATTTACCCAATTATCATGATTATGCAGCTAAGCCTACAGCATGCACGCTTTTCCTCGCAAAGATGCTGGTGCATTGCTGAGGCCAGCTTTTTCCACTCCCCGAAAAAGCCACAGACCCGATGTGACATGAAGGGCACGCTCCCTATTTTGACATCTCCGTTTAAGTCCCCGGTCCGGTCTGGACCCTTACATTCGACGGTATATCATTGCTCACTCACATGGATTTGTTTACGACGGGCCCTTCTCATTTTCTGCGCAGCGTACAGCAAGCACATTTACTACGGTTATTTATGAGTTGAGTTAGCCTGTGCCGTTACATGGCCCAAGCACTGGGGGCCGTCGCTACGTTCCACCAGTCAATAAAAATGCATCCGTCACAGCCCACCCAACAGCTTCATTCACCTCCATCTTATAGCACAGGGTGCCGTAGTTAATCTCTCACCTCCATGAGAAAACATGGGTGGTGTTGTTCTCAAACTAATTAATGCCCCAATTAATGACCTGTCTGGATTTGCCTCCAAGCTGGGTTTTACTTTTTTTCAGTGTTGTTTCTCTTCATCTTCCCAGCTGAATGTCAGATCACTATGTCCTCTGCGTATATGTACAGTATATACACATTTACATAGCGTATGTGGAAGATATGCTGTGATTCACCCTGCCTGTTTACTCTTCTTATGTCACAGAGACTCATTATTTTGTGGGAGGGCGGTGCACGGCTTAAATGCCATGCCTGTTAGTGCTATAGCAACAGATACTGCAGCTATGGAAGAGGAGTGGAGGACTTAATTAATATCCAGGGGGCCATCACCAAGCTGTTATGCTGTTCATAGATATTGGCATGGGAGACTCTGGGACCACATGAGGACATAGTAAATGCAGACATATGGTAATGTGATGCAGCAAGATGCTTTTTGCAAATTATGGGAACCGAGGGGAAATGTAGCTGGTCTAAAACTGAAAATGCTGAAATTTTGCGTGCTTTGTTTTGGGGTTTTCTGTAATGGAGAGCAAAAGCTAATTTGCGAGACTTTTCTTTGCCAGTCGGTCTCTGTGTGATTTTCATTAATTTCATCTGTGATTGCCATTTGAATTACATCCGTTCGTAATGCAAAGTAAGTAATTAGTTACATGAGTTAATGGACATTTCTGAGTGTATATATAAAGAAATGTATACTGTATATTATTTACTGTAAATATGGCATTTATGTGCAATAATAGACATTTACTTTTTTTATTGAAGGAACCATCTACAGCATCAGATGTTACAATGTATTTATCTACATCAAATACAGGCCCCAGACAAGTTGCAATAAAATTTGGGTGAGTTTTTCAGATATACTGCTGCATAGGCGGCGCTATTAAGAGTTCGCATTGAACATTTTTTTTTTTATATAACCCAAAATAATGTTTGTTGGGGCAGTATACTACTGGCAAACATTAAAACTCACTTCTAATTTTAAGATATTTATTATTTTTAATAATGATATATGTAATCTAGGCTACCTGCTGCGTCATTTCCTTCACACAGCTCTATTAGCGCACAAAACCTGAAGCTAGATGTAACCTAATGAAAATATTAATCCTTTGGTAGGACAGTCAAGAAAAAAAAAAAATATATATATGTCTTATTGTACAATATGGGATATTAAGCAATAGGCACATATTTAACACAAATTTCACCACTGTACATACTACTGAGTGATTTAACACTATATTTTGGGATGTAACCATTACATGTGGATTATTTTTTCAAAATCATAATTCATAATGTTCTTATGAATTTTACTTCTGCTCATAAACAGACTATCCTAGCATATCCTAGACTATCCTTGGGACTTTGATTGACCCCCAATCCCCCCACCTCTCCAAGTTATCTTCCCCATACCTGGTGCCCTAGCGCCGCCTATGTACTGATGGGTTTACTGTACAGGTTGAGAAAATGCATCTACTGCTTTACTGAAAAATACAGTCAGGATCTGATCACAGTGCTGTTTTCGTAGCACATGAAAGTTGACATTTTGGAGATACTTGGTGTTCACAGGACAGAGATATTTGCATGTCATCAAGAGAAGCGATTGCTTTTTGCTGAAAGCCACTCGCCACCAAATATAACCGCATACTAGCAAAAAGAGCTAAGAGACACTGGCAGCTTCTAAATGTCAGTTTGGGGTGCCTGACTGTTGTTTTGACGTGTTTTCATCCCTGTGCACATTAGTACACTCCACAAGCCTGTAAACACAGTGTGTCTACAGCGGCTGGCACCATGTTTGTCCTCCAGTCAGTGTATGAAGAGGCTCCACCGAGACTTCATATCGGCTAATATGAGAAAGTTCAATGAAGTGTTCAACATCTAGTAATGCTCGATACATGGATGACATTTGTCGTGCTGATGCAGTTATTTAAATGTGATCATTTTTCTACAGCTGAGGCTAATCGCAGGTTTTTTTAGCAAAGCTAAATTTATATGACCGTGTGTGTGTTTCAGGACTGGGAGTTTCCTCAATTCATGGGTGACCTGGATATGAATCTACCAGGAATGTCAACAACGCATGTGAAGGTCAAGCTTCCTGTCTGCAAGAGCATCTTTAAAGAGGAGTACCACATTCATATCACAGGTACAGGGCAACCCACGGGCACCGCTGCTGCATACAAAGAACAGGGTCAGCTCATTGTTTCATCAGGATAACCGTACTTAACAGAGGAAACCAACACCCATATTCATTAACTGATTAAAAGAGCAGAAAGAAATCAAAATGTCCACGAGGGAGAGAAAACTTTGCCCTATTTCTGAAGTGTATTGCGAATACCAAACATGCTCTCCCTGCTCTAGTTTTCCATTCTCCTCCATGTGGGAAAACCACGGCAACCATTTATAATACATGTGTAGCTGATGTGGCACACAGGTGGCTCCACCGATGCAGCGGCAGCATCTCTTATCATCTTTCACATCTCTGTGTCTTAATGTACTCGGTGAGCGAGTATATTTCCCATTTGAAATCGTCCTCGCAGTTTCTCCATTTTGCTCTACCGTGTACACACACGGCGAATGACGGCCATCAAGAGAAGGCAAAACCAATGTTCCCCTGCTAAATGTTAAGCTGTTCAAACGCTCAATGATTCGCAAAAGGTTGTTAACCCTAATGCATTGCATATCCATTAAGCATTATGGAAATGGCCCCGGCGCGACGTGATTGGTTTAACTAAAAGCTTATTAGCGGCATATCTCGGGGAGAGGAAGGGAGAGGTGGCACATATACCCCGGGAGACATCTGCCTGTTATCAGTCAACCTGGGGAGATGGCTGTCTCGTGGTAATGTAGCGATCTGAGATACTAGAGGAAGTAGCACCTGCAAATGGTCTCCATGTCACAATGCGTGCGCTGTATGCAAAGGGAGAGGGATTCTTGGTATATGAATGTGACAGCTTATCGGTCTGTCTGACTCTACCCTCTAAATCTTGTTTGAAGTAGACTTGTGCTGTACATCAATCTGCCTGCCTATTAAATTATCTGTACAGTGTGTGCATGTTTATTCCCTGCTCATTTGTCAAAGATGGCCTAGTTTGTAATCTAATACAAGTCACGTGTCTCGTTACAGGTAAGTGGTTCAACTATGGTATCATCTTCCTCGTGCTGATTTTGGACCTTAACATGTGGAAGAACCAGATCTTCTACAAGCCGTACGAGTACGGTCAGTATGTCGGGCCTGGTGAGAAGATCTACACAGTGGAGGAGCCAGAAACGCTCAGGAACTTCAACCACAGCACGCTCACCTACGAGTGGCGCTCCACCAACATCAACCCCAGCACTAACTTGACCTACGTTGAGCGGGACATGTTCCTCCACAGCCGCTACGTCGGAGCCAGCCTAGACGTCAAGTGCCTGGCCTTCATCCCGAGCCTGGCGGCATTCGTCCTCTTCGGGTTCTTCATCTGGTTGTTTGGGCGATTTCAGGACAGCGAGACCTTCACGGAAAACCAAGACAAGTCTTATGAAAGGATAAAGAAGAAGTCGCCGTCTGAGTACAGCAAGGAGATGGGTGTGACGCCTGAGGAGACACACGTGAGCATGAGTGATGTTCTGAAGCGATCAGGAACGCCCATGTTTCTCTCGGTGGACGGGCCACACTTTGGAGCGACGCCCTCAACGAACTCGACTATTTCCATGGAAACCCAAGAGACGCATCCGAGCATTGTGATCGACAGTGTAGAGCAGGAGGAACCAGCAGTCTCTTATGATGTCCACAAGCTCTCTCCGTGACCTGAAACTTTGAACTATAGAACTGCGGACGGGTTAAAGATGAGAGCCTTGGTGAGCTCGAGATTTATTCGTCAAGATCTTAATTTGTCGCTTTTTGGATAAGATAAGACAAAGCTGCAACAGAAGATGAACACATCTGTCCAGGAGATTCAGGAAAAGGATGAAGTGATGTTGCATGATCACCAAGCCAGGCTGTTGCCGTTGCATTTGATTGAATATATTTTTGTAAATCTATCTTTTTAAAAACCTCTAAAATGGCACCAATTCTGGTAACAAACAGATCCTGTAAAACAGAATGCAACCTCTTAATTGACATGGTGCTCGCTCGGATTTTCATAATTCAATTTTGTCATGGTAAACTATTTTGGTGCCTATATCAGAGGAGTTTTTCTACAGACATGACACTGCGGTCATGTGGATTTCACTGTATCACACCAGTGTTACAGCTACACTAGTGCCTTGATAATTTCATATGGTCAGAAACAAACAAACATATTCTGACAGTCTATACTGCTATAGGCAACAAAATGGAAGATGTCGTACTTATGGTCTGCTATATTAATGTCTTATACACTATATGCTTTCACATCATATGGGCAATTTTTACTTTATTTGATCCTGAGACATTATCATTTTAATTTATTCTGATGTGACATCTCTTACTCAATTTTATATGTATCATTCTTGTTGAAATGACATGATTATGAACATCACTTTATGTTGATGACCTATTCAAATCCCCTCACTTGATATTAGTTGCAAAGATAATAAATGCAATCAGCAGAGATCAAATAGCAAACCAACAAGCCACCTCATGATTGCTTATGTGGCTGCTGCACCTGGACTGAATACCAACAGAGCCAGAAAGGTGGTTTTGCCCTTGGCATAAACATGCCATTGAAGTGCGGGAGAGGCTTCTCCTCCAAAGCTCAGGGCTTCTTTATGTCCAGATAAACCTTAAAGGTTTTAGAGGCAGTTTTTCAGTCATGGTAAATGCATGAAACTTATTTATTTATTTATTTAAAACATCCTAAAAAGAATTCCTGATTTGAAACGCAACTGAAACATGCAGCAGTTACTTTTGCACTGGCTTTGAAAGTGTTCACTGCCTTTTGACTTATTTTCCCACACTACGCAGTCTCGTTCAAAATACATATATTTTGAGTTTTTTGTCCAAAACTGCAATGCGCTTTTCTATAAAGTGCAAGTACTATCTCAATTACTACAATTATTACTATATTGTATCATATACATTTGTCACATTTCAGTGAATACTTTGCGTAGACGTTTGCCCAAAGATACCAAATAATTCAGTGTTTTGAACAAATATTGCTACATAAGATAATATGCTAATTTAAAAGTGATTCATGATAGAGTAGAATGATGTCATGTACTCTTGCATCACTGCATTATAATGGCCTATCAAATACATGTATATCCACATGCATAGCTCCCTACCACCCCAAACCAAAGATAATTTTATTTAACATTATTTGCATTCAAAATAAAGTAGAATTATAAAAACCTGTTTTTAAACTAATTAAACTTGTTGGCATTTATATATTTATGATGAAAAGTAAAATAATGATCATTGCATTTGCCAATTAGTTAATTAAATTTCTTTATTCTATCTTTAAATTATAACTTGGTAATTGAGTTAAAATATGAACTCACAAAATGTATTTAAAAAAGGCTTTTGAAATTGACTTTGAAAGCTGTATTTATATTGAAGCAAACTAACAAAATGGAAACTAAATGTTAAACTGAATTTGTAAGTATTAGAATAAATAAAATAAATAGGACTATTAATTCACTGTTTTTTGTTTGTTTATTAATACACCATTTTTCAAATGTAACAATTTATTAAATGATTATATAAAACGCTCTGAAACTTAATTTTTCCGGGGGCAAACTCCAGACTCCTTGAAGGAATTCCCTGTGTGTGTGTGGTTGTGTCTGTACACTGGAGGCAGAGGTGTCCGTTTGTGTCTGTAAAAGGATGTTTTATACGTGTGTGTGTGTGTGTGTGGGTGCACGCGCGCCTGGAGGCTTGTGAAGTGTGTAGGTGTTTGCTACTACACTTGTTTTTGACAAAGGTCATTCTGTGAAGAGGTCAATTTATTTAGCATAATTGGTTTGCAGCTCTTGGTTCTGTAATTATTCGTTCATACATTACAGCTCCATAAAGATTAGATATTAGTGTTTCACCAAAGGGCAGATTTTAGGGGATCTAATATGTTTGTAATGTATCGTGTTTAGGTTAAAAGTGAGGGTTTCCTCGCTGTTCATACTTTAATTGAATTGTGTTGCAAAACTAACACTTCCTTCAGTTTCCGTGTGTTTGTGCTTTTTTTTAAAAGTGGAGGAAATCTCCTTTCAGTGTACTGTACGTCTGATGAACCTTGTGTTACCAATAAATTATTACATTTGCTATAAACTCTCTTTTGTTTATACCACTTTGTGAAATTCAGCAATATCAGAGTATTTTTGAACAAGGTTGCCGATATCGTTATGCACGTTCCAGAGAAAAAAGTTCTAGTTTACATTTTTCTATATGCTTGGTAAATTGTTGCCAAGCAACAGTGCAGGTCAAGCTTCTTGCAGCTGCTGACCCAATTAATATGGGCGATATTAGAAATAATGATACTATCTTCACGAGGACACTTGAATATGTAGGCTGCATACGCATGACACCTGGCTCAGATTGGTATGACTGTCCACACTTTGATTTATGCCAGCGGGAAACAATTTGAGTTTGTTACGTTGTTTTCTTCCCCGGCAGGATTTGTTTACCGAACATGTATAAGGGTAAATGAGTTATAGATTGGTTTGAAAGCATCCGAGGAAGGAAGAATGAAGGATAGCAAATAAGAAAAAATTCTGCTACAGAAGATTTTTATTATTATTGATGTTCTTTGTAATGTTATTATTATTTAGCTTTTTTAGTCACGCATCAGGCATGGCTCTAGGAATGACAAAGTTGGTGTGTCAGTTGGTCCACCACTTTGATCCAGAGTGAAATATCCCAACAACTATTAAATGTACAACACGAATTTGGTACAGACGTTCATGTTCCCTAAAGGATGAATTATAATGTTTTGACTTTAGCACCACCTTGAGGCTAACATTTGTCAATTTCAATGAAATGAGCTGCAAAAAAGCATGCTAATATGCTAAACAAAGATGGTGAACATGGTAAACATTATACCTGCTAAGCCTGCTACGCTCTGCATGTTCGCACGGCCGTTGTGAGCATGTTGGCATTTAGCTCAAAGCAGCTTCACGCAGCTGCTAGCGTGTGCAATCTTTTTTCCTTGTGGAAAAAAACCTGACAGATTTACCATTTCAGGGCTCTAGCAATTAGTCAAATTGAACAATCTGAAAATAAATTTTGGTGAAACTCCTCACACCTCCATGTGCAACTCCTTTTAAAGGTTGAAGCCCAAAAGGTTGAAAACCAGTGATTTAATGTACAGGGGAGTGAGCTATGACAGACTTGTGACTGTAATATCACAGGTTTAATCTCTGCAGCAGTCCATTATCAGTAGCCATGTATCCTGTGAAGTGCAATTGCATTTACAGCACTGAATCCTGCCTCCCACTCGCTGTAAATTATCCCTAATAAGAGCATTAGCTAGGTGCTTTTAATGGTAAATATGAAAAAATACCTACTGTGTGAAATCCAAGTAGCTGCACGAATACCTAAGGAGAGTATTAGCTGTTTGACTGGAGCCTCTTCGAAATCTGCTATTGGGCTGAGAAATTAAATATTGATTTTTGGAGAACCGAGCAATAATTGAGAGAACACATCAGAACCGGAGTTTCAAAAATGTTTGTGGGGTGTTGGAACCTGATGCCCATGTTGTGTTACCAGTGTATTGATTACTTTCCCACCGTAGAGGGTGGTGGCGTTCATGATCAATTGCATTCTGCTTTTAATCTGATTTTTAAGACACTTAAGACACTTTCTTCAGCAACTCTTTGGAATAATTTCACATTATTTACTGTTTTCTCTATTCGCATATCTTTTAGCACCAACTCAGTTAGGACACAAGAACTGGCTTTGAAAAAAGATTCAACTGCTAGTGTTGTATCTACAGCTAAATATAAACCAGAAAAAACTCCCAGAGGAGCCACAACTACAGCTCCACTGGAATCTCCTCTACTGTCTTTGAGCTATCCTCCAATTAGATCAGTGTATCATGTCCTTGCATGGTCCATCACTCTGTGCTGACAGCTCCGTGACTCTGGGAGACCCTGTGAAATGTATCCGTGCAGTCAGTCCCAGCCAGCTAGCATGTGCCCCGCGGCGGCGCGGCCCCCGCCCCCGGCCGCGGCG
>JAVQJF010066223.1:0-48081 GCA_036023855.1 Gadopsis marmoratus | reverse complement strand
AAAACTAACTTTGGGGTTAAATTTTGCCCCCCCCCCCCCCCCGTCTGTCTTTGTACCTGAAGTATCCCTGCGTTCAAAAACCACGAGAAACCACAGCTGAGGTTTAAACGCTGGACCCTCTCAGCTGTAAACCGGAGCGTCGCTGCAGCGCCGCGCTGCGCCCGCCGCCGTCTCCCGCAGGCTCAGACAGTTTATTAAAACATTTCAGACAAAAGGAAAACAAAAATGGCAGCCCCGTCTTATTTTTATAAGCACTGGACGCCATATTCTGCAGATCCGAATACTGGACGGGGACGAGTCTCCGGATGCGACTACAAGCCTCTGCGGCGCGTCGGGACGCGGCGTGTTTGCATTAAGCGCACGAACGATTGTTTACTTTGATTTGCAGGTTTGAATCGCCCGGCTGGAGAGAGAGAGGGAGGGAGAGAGAGGGAGAGAGAGGAAGAAGAAAAAACACACACACACACACACCCAGCCTGACACTTCCTACAACAGTCGTCGTGCGTTTCGCCGCAAAATCCGCGGCTCCGCGGCTGCAAACGTCGACGTTACTGCGGGACCATCAAGGCGCCGCGCGGCAGGTGAACAGACGCGGGCCTTTACCAGCGACTCTGCGCTTTTTTCTCCCAGTGCAACTTTTGCACGACTTACGTAGAAAGCGGCGACGAAGCGACACGGGAGGGCGGCGCGAGGAAAACGGCACAACAACAACAACAACAACAACAACAGCGGCGACGACGACGACGCGTAGCCAAGAAATACAAATAAAACGTGTCAAATAAAGAGGCGGAGGATTTGCGTCCTACCTGAACCTGCGGCAGATGCAGCGTTTGTGGGAGCCGTCCGACTCTCCTGTCTGCTCGCAGTCGGACTTCAAACCTTCCGGGTCGCCTGCTGTTCACTTCTGGGTGCTGCAGGCGAGGGGCTCGTTCGGCGTCTACAACACTGAGCCGAAACTGATTTTTTAACCCATTTTTCTGGGTCTCCGGTTGAAACGCGGGGCTGCTCTGCGGCGCGCTGCGGCTTTAAATCCAAGCGTGCGGATGGAAGAGAGGGAGGCTGCTTCACCTGGGCTTCACTGCGCGGCGACACTTGGTGGGATTCATAGATTAGTGCGTGTGTGCGTGCGTGTGAGAGAGACGCTGACCTTCTCTCAACGCGCATCATCGCCAGCAAACGGCCTAAAATAAAATATTACAGTTAATTATAGTTGTCACCAAACACACAGAGCTCCATATAACAGTGATCTATAGAAGCTGCGTGCAGGTGGCACCTTCTGCAAGCCGCCGTGTCCCGGGTCACCAGGCCATGTACAGTAAACACAAAGTGTAATCCTCTCAGCAGCAGCGTGGCAGGCTGCTAATGTGCTCTGTGCTGAGCTCAGCAGCAGATGGCGCTGCTGCTTCAGCTGGTGGCGGCGGAGCACGTTGCTTGAGATACAACGCTGCATTTCTAAACCACACATGGTGCTCAGATTTCATTGGCAAGGATGGACAAAATATGAGAGACGCCTCATTTGAAACTGCCACCCGAGTGCAAATGCGCCAAGTGGGCTTGAGAGCTGGCCCTGTTTGTGTCATGTGCCACAAAAGTGGATCTGTGCACTGAAATCACCACCTCTGAGCAGGACACATTGTGCCACTGTTCAACCCTGCACACATGGCTGCGGTCGCACCTGCATCATCATAGACTAACTAACACACGCACATTCAAGTTTCGCTTGCATCACAGCAATTGCAAAGCTCCATGGGACTCCCATCTCATATCTTTGCCCGAGTCAGACAAAAGGGTAGAAAGAGGGGCGACTGCCAGAGGTGTGCAGAACCTGAGCGCAGTACTGTCTGTGGATGTTACCCAGGCTGACGCTAAATACAACCAGTGTATATTCATGCTGTTAAATAGTGAATTATTAGTCTTCATTAGATGTTTAACCTTGCTATGGATCAACTCCCTCTGCTTATAATAAATGGTACACTGCACTTCCAAAACTGTCACTTCACTACTGTATGGACACAATTAAAATGTTTCGCATCACTTTTCGCTGACAGTTTAAAGACACTAACCTCTCTGCTGCAGCGTGAGCTGAAACGTGATCCGGTGAAGATCCAGGACAAATCTTGTTTTCTGTCAACAGAAAGGGTGACACATCATTGTTTTCTATGTGCTTTATTTGACTATGTTTTGCACAACCTCCTGCTTCTAGCAGCGAAAGAGAAAAGCAGTCAATAAAACCTGATAAGATGATGTGGTTCGCAAACCTCTTCTTTGTATCAGTAGATCATTATAAACATGTCCAGGAGCCTCCTGTTTACGAAGAGCAGATTCAAATAATGGTTGAACCCAGAAATGCTGCAGTACAGTTAGTTAGTTAGTTAATACTTTATATAAACAGGTCATTTCATTTGAATCAAGATCTCTTTCTCAGGAGAGACCTGTGCAACAAGAAAACACTTAAAAAAGCATAAAAACAGAAAAACACAACCGACAGACTAATTTCTACTTAAAGAAAACAAGTGGCATTCAGAACTACTAACTAACCAGAGTGAAAATATCTTGTGACCTGACATAATAAGTACTGTATTTAGATGTAAGAAGAGAACAGCAGAGCCTTAAAGATACGTAATGTACAATGCAACTCTCTTCTCTTTGTTTAATCGGACTTTCTCACCTGTCCAAACAATGTACAGTGGCTATTAACTGGAAACTAAAGCGATCGTCAATTATGACACACAAAGGATGGCGAACAACAGTTTAATCGGGCCTGGGGTTAAAATGAAGCATTGAAATGAAGGGAATGAATCATATTGCTGAACCTAATATTAAACTTTTGTTGGAAAGTTTCAAAAGAATATCCCCAAGAAATGGCATCACCTTCTCCACAGTTACGTGATCTACAGTGTAATCCCGCTTTCTGAAACACCCTGCACGAGTGTGTTTGCTGTAACCTTTAAAACAACATACTGTAGTTTGAAGAAGGCGGGTGTAACGCAGGAATGTTTGTACATTCTCAGTAAAAATGAAACATCCTCTACCCAGTAAATCCTTCACTGATGTCATTAAGATCACTTTCACACACACACTTTGCATCGCTCACTGTTAGCTAGTTGCTAGACAGGTTTTCTTGTCTGTGCAAACGGTGCCACACCCTCTGAGATGCACATGCTCTCTCACCTCCACACCAGGCCAGGTGCAGGGAGCACAGGGGGGAGGAGGGAGGGTCATTATCCCTGTGAGGGTGGAGCAACAAGGGGGGAGGTGAAGAGAACGGATGAAACATTTAAAGCTCATATTGACATGTTGCTCTGAAGGCTCCTGTGAGTCCAGGTAAGAACTAATGAACTTCACGGCGGGTTTTGATCCAGATTCATATTGTTTTTGGTTGCACGTAGTTTGAATGTTCTCACTGTAATCATGTGATAGAGATGATGTAATATTTCTTTTCATACAGGTTGAACCAGTACTGTACAGAAACACGGTCAGGAGGTGGACGAATTTCAGTCAGTTCTGTGCATCTATAGTTTCATGGCACTTGTTTATGCAGTGCTGGTGTTAAATTCGTGAATTTAAATATCACGCATGTTGACGGCAGAAGACAGTTACCAATTATTCCAGAGTTTCCTCATTTTTGAACAACTTTTAAACAGCTGTCTGGTCCAGAGTTCACCACCAATGTAAACAGAGATAATATTGATCTGCAGCCACTACGCAGAAACATTCACTGACAGTTGAATGATTGTGTACAAATATGAATGCGAGTTTATAACATTTCACAGAAACAATGCAGAAATATTTAACCATGTTGGGGGAGTCTAGTGTCAGCAGAGGGCCAGGGATTCCGGAGCTGCCCAACCCCGAGGCAAAAAAGAAACCAGTTTTTCGATACGATGACCCGTGTGTACGTGCTGTTTTGTTGTAGACATGGATGGTGTGTTGGAAGGAGCGGCGGTGTTGTGTGCATGTAAACTGGCCTGTAGTCTCCTCTTCCTGCCCTCGCTGGCTGCCTCCCACAGTCCTGTCAGCTTCTGCTGCTGCTGCCTTCTGATCTTCACCGACTCCCTGGTCACAGGTGAGTATCCGGAAATGACCAGGTGTACAAGTCACCACTGAATGTGTGGATATTGTTACAATCATTATTTCTTTCAAGATATTAGACTTGGTACAATTAGTTTGATTAATTCATCTGACAGCCAGAATTTCATTTTAAAGCAGAAAACATTTCATAGTTTCAGCTTCTCAAATGAGAGGATTTGCTGGTTTTCTATGTCTTATGTGGTTGTAAACAGAATATATTTGGGTTTTGGAGTGGTTGGTTGGACAAAACTAATTATTTGAGGGTGTCAACATTTTCTGACATTTTATAGACTGAATGTTTAATCACTGAATTGATAATGAAAACAATCTTTAGTTGCATCCCTACAAGACACGGTGATCTTGGAATTGCAGCTGTTTTTACAAATATTTTTAGTAGGTTTGATCAAGTTTGCATCAGTACCAATATCAGTTAGAGTAGTAGAAACTGGTGTTTCATTCATACATTTATATTTATATGTTCTTTGTTTTTGTTTAACCAAAACATAAAGTCCCCCTTCATGATATTCCTAGTTAGGAATCACTTCTCTAATCGAATCTAGTCCCCTAACTCATTGGCACTTTATCTTTTTTCTCCCACAGTTTTTCTGAGCTTCCTTTGCATCTTTGAGTCCTGGCTGTCTGATCTGCCATCACTCAGTGATGCCATTGCCCTGCGCTTCCTGCTCTTTCTCAGCTACACATATGGTGTGGTGTTGCTCCTGACCACACCTCTGATTGCTGTGGAAACTTTGACCAGACTGTTGTGGCCTGTCGCTCACGGGACAGCGACTCAGACAGCGGGCTCTCATGGACAACGCTGTTATGTCGGGGAGGTAACTGTGGAAGAGGAGAGTGACGATGACCCAGACAAAGAAAAGAGGTTGTCTCATGTTATCAGCTACCTGTGCTGCCTGTCGGTGTGGGTTGTCGTTGCCCTCAATGTCAGGTGGCGATTGAAGCCGGAGGAAGTGTGGGCCACTGCCTGTTTGCACACAACCAACTCCCTCATCGGCTGTTTGCCCAACCTGTTCAGCCCCATGTCCAGTGCTGTGAATCCCTGCTGGGACATGGCCTTCCTCTCCCTGCTCCTCCTGCTCCTCATGACCACTGGCACGGGCCTGCACAGGCAAATCCGCTTCCCTGCACCGATGGCAAGTACAGACAGAGAGAAACACGCAGTTAACAGTAACGGCGACAGTTGTTGGCAAGACCTCATTCCAGCACTGTCTGCGGCCTCCAAGCCCGTGAACCCTGAGATGTCGGTATCAGAGGCAGCACAGTGTGTTGACCCAGAGAAAACACAGAGCAGCTGCACTGTTCACAGAGCGTGTTCCTGGAACAGCGTGCAGATGTCGGCGTGTCACCATGGAGACTTTGTCCTCATCTACCCTGAGTGTTTGTCTGCAGAAAGGGGAGGACAGGGGCACGAAAGGATAAAGCGAGGTATTCCTCTGACATTTATCACGGAGGACCATGCAGACTCACAATACAGGAGCCGGTGTGGGTGGCGACAGTGGGGTTTTCCCTGCCTGGGGGTGAATGTAATAATAGGGTCCGTAGGTGTGCTCTCCATCTTTGTGCTGCCCCTGAACCTCAGTGTGAACATTCTTTTGATCAGGACTATAGAGACTCTGCTGGAGCTGTGTATCAGATATTTAGTTTCATCTGCAGCCAACACAAGCAACACATCCACCTCTCACAATAAAACACTTGTATAAAAACAGACTGATGAGAAGCAGAAGTGGACTCTGATTGGAGGCTATTTGCAACCGGATCACCAGATTAATATTGCATGTGTGCAGACAGCCGATCTACCTGTCGACAATGGTTTGAATTGCGTGTAAAATACCATTTCTGAGCAGCTATTCACATGCGGGGAATAATATGTGGAAACTGCTGAAAGGTGCTGAGGAGGCAGGTTGAGGCGTGCTCGGTAGAAAGACACTAAACCTGACTGAAACAGATGGCTGGAAGGCCAGCTTTTATTGTTCAGAGCCTTGAGATCTGCAGTGATTTGTCATTCCACAATGGGTTAGAGATCGAGCCTCTCCAGTTAAAATAAGGCTAATGCAGGGGCAAACAGTGTTCTCAAAGTAATATGAAGCGTGCTGATGCTGCATCACATAAACCCTGCACAAAGCAATGTATAAATAAATACTGAGTGACTTGAGGGTGTAGCACAGATGCTGATTTTCTCCTTTGCGGTTTTGTCTGTTCTTAAATCAGCTGGTTTCAAAGGATTTTTCTACTCCTCAGAGGTGAAAAGCAACTGAGTAAATTCAGTCAAGTACTGTACTTAAGTAGAATTTTCAGAATGCTTGTTGTTTGCCAAATTTGAAGCTACAGTCAGCAGTTGGTTAGCTTCTAAATTCAAAACATGGGGAAACAGCTAGTCTGGGTGTATCAAAAGGTAACAAATAAATCAAGTCTATCAGCACCTCTAAAGCTCACAAACACATTATACATATATATATATACTGTATATACTGTATATATCCTCTCATATAGCTAACTCTCAGTGAGCAAACAAGCGCATTTCCCCAAAACACCTAACCATTACTTTAAATCAGTTTCAAAGGTGTACTGCTCCCGTAGAATGATACAAATGTATTGTGTAACTGGAAAAACTGCCCATAGAAAACTACACAGACGGCTGCCTGGTAGCTACTCACACACACAGACAGGCCTGAAGTGACAAGACAATAATCCAAAGGTGAGTCTGCACACAGATGTCAACACCAGAGGGCACTCCGGCACAACAGCAGCTCAGAGTTTGAAGACTTTGAAGCTCCTAAAATGTTTGATAGATTAGCTTTAGGAAGTAACAGGAGAGGGATGAAGGGGATTCAGGAAACAAAAGAAGGCGTTTTTATGTTGTCCTACCTCTGATGGAGCCAGGGAGCGCAGTGAACCTCTTCTTTCAAAGTGCAGAGGCCTGTGCAGACAAATACTGACACCGCGGCTCCCACTGATTTTGGCAGCATTAAACGAGAAGGCCACGTTCCTCTGCTGTATGTGTTCAATGCTATTCTTAGCACATATGGAGAAACTTAATGCCCTGATGTATCCAGAGGCAACTTATTGCTTCATAACTCTAAGACCACATGTTGTGTTGACAAGTGTATGTGCAGACGAAATGTTAATGAGTGTCTTTGAGGAGTTTCTTTTTTTTGTTGTAATTAGAGTATGATGACATTAAGAGGTAATGTCTAAGCTTCCTCAGTCATGAAGTTGTTACATTTCAGTGCAGGAACTGTGCTCTGTAAGAATGGCATGAGTAATATCAGGGAGCTGAAAGGTAGTACAAGAGATGAGATAATGTCCTTCCTAATGGTGTTTCATTGTATTGCAACACCCACAAGTGATTAACTGCTCCCAGCAACAATCTCCTGATTCACCTTCATGTAACTTGTTTCTTCTCTGCGTTCTGAGGCAGGATGACTCCCACTTCAGCATTTGGTCAGTGCAGTTTCCATTAATTTCAGAAGGACTACAGCAGACTGCTATAAGTAACTCACAGATGTAGGCATTCCTGTAATTATTCCACACTTTTTGAGATGTTTTTGAATGTGTATAAAATTAAGGAACAAACAAGAAAAGTGTAATCTGATAGTTCCACCATTATGAATATACTGTAAATCCGAGGGGGCTACAGAGCGTTGGGCTGCAACTAATGGATATCTTCATTCTTAATTAATCTGTTAATTATCTTTAGCTAATTGAACATTGTTGTCTAAAAAAATATCACACATTTTTGCTTGATAAATAACTTAAGTGATGTATCAGTTACCAAAACGCTTGGTGATTAATGTTCTGACAAATCAGCACTATGATGGCTTAAAAACCTGTTTGTCTTCATACAGTATAATCATTATCCCCAAGCAATGTGTATAAAACATATATAATAATAGGGACGATACATCTGTTCATGCCACCGGCATCATACTGTAGCTGCAGCTCTTGATCTTTAACTGTAAGTGATGGCAAATGTGAGCCTTCATTTCTGCTTTTTCCATCACTTAGAAGATTAAAAACCTTACACTCTTGCCTCAGGAGGGCCATATCAGACTGGAATCAGATATGGGTCTCTCATAGGAGAGCTCGGTGACTTTTTAATGGACACTTTCCCCTTGGGTAAGAATGTCTATTACAGAATGGACACCTTCTCCTCGGATAAAAATGTCTATCACAGGAGTGAGAGGAGCAAAGTGCTCCAAATCAAAGCTGAGGATATGAAGCCACTTGTCCTGAGGGTCTGCTGTGAATAGATGGCACTCTGCTTCAAACTGCACAGTTCATGGAACAGCTGTAATCGTGATGCAACAAGACTCCATTTAATTTGGAGTGTGAAAGAATAAAGCAGCAGGGTATATAATTACACAAATAGCATAACTTTCTGGGTTTCTGACACAGTGTATGAATCAGATGTGAACTTTCTATCATGATTTCAAACTGTATGAGAATTTATTCCCTCCAGTTTAACAGCCCGTCTTGAAAACGCGTCACAGATGGCAAATGACGAGGACCTATTGAAAGCTGTGGCTCACCTGCAGTGTGGGAGCACTGAACCCATGCAGACATCTTTTTTATTCACCACGTCACATGTCTGGGCATCAGCCTACGCCAACATATGGAATAGTAGTAATAATAAAAAAAAGTGCATAACCTCCTACCTCCCCGCTGGATGGCTTAGCAGGGCTGAGAGTTTGGCACATCTCAACTAAAATGTCTGGCATGAAACTGACAAGAGCAGGTATTGACAAGCCAAGGCAAAACCTTCCCGATACGTTTCAATTTGAGGGTTTTAATTCCTGCTCTTACTATAATGTGTCACTCTGTGACTCAAGACTAAAATATTAAAACAGTGTCAGTATAAAAGCACACCGACATGCATTTCCTCTTAACCATTTTAGCTTGTGACCCTGTAAACTGAAGCAAGTTAACTTGTGACCTCCTGTCAAAGGTTACATTTTTAATGCGCTGTGAGCACTTGAAGCAAAGGGTGAGATTTTCCTTCTCAGGTGGTTTTCAGCCACGCTAACAGAGTGGCTGTATGGATGTCAGTCTCTCCACCACTTTAAAGATCTCAGCAACCATTGGATGAATTGCTTATTATTATTGCTTATTATTATGTATGTACAGACATTTATGATCTCCAGAGGATGAATCCCACTGACTCTGGGATGCATGAATCTGACATGTTGGATTAGTATCAGCCCCATTACGGACTTGATCAAGTGAATTGGGCATCGGCCATGACATGACCTTATCCACATTCAATACAGCACGAGTCAGTGTTTCTTCTATCAGTTACATTCATTCAGTCATGGCTACTACAGACTCAGTTTCTAGGGCCACAGCAATTTTATCGATTGGTGCATCCTTACTGGTGCTCTACAGCCTCTGTGTTTATGCACATCCAAACCGGGACACAGTTAAAGAGACTGGCTGATTTTAGCAGGAATTTATTGTACATTAAAACATTTCCCACAAACCTCCAGCAGCAAAAGCACACTAGAGTGTGTTCATACAATGATGGGTGCACAGCTGCCATCATCAAAAGACACATTATAATCATTAAAAGTGTCAATAGTTATCATCATAATCATTTTAACCATTAGCGTCACCACCACCACCAGTAACCCAACACCACGTCACAATAATCTCCTTCTCAACATTCAAACGGAAAGTCCTAAATGAAGCAGACCCCACTGACGTCTGCAACACAGCAAACTGGGGTCAAATTTAAGCATTTGTTTTAACCTGCATGAAGCACCTGCTGGTTGGGATTTACATCTCAAGGACAATTCAGTGTCAATCGGACATAAGTAAAATGACTAAATAAGGCCTAAACCTTCTAGTAATTGTTATCTCCACACATAGTAATACAAATTCTATTTCACAAAGTTCCAGGTTTTATTCAGCTCCAAAGCTGCTTCTTGAAACAAGCCCCAGCAGATCTGCGCAAGTTAAAACAACAAATAATTATTTAAGAATGCTTACAATTTGACCCTCGTTTGCATCATACTGCAAATACCGGAATCACATCCTACAAAAACGAGGGCACTGCCCCAATTTTCTTTAAAATGAACAACACAGACAACACACATACAAATGCACGAATGTACAGTGGCAAAGAAAAATCTGTTGGGTTCTACCTGAATAATCACTTTTGGCCACCGCATGGGTATGCTTGGCCGGCCACATGGATGTTATTAAGCACAATCGCAGCTAGATTTCAAATTATAGACGAACCAGGCCGCACGAACATACCCGTCCGTGCACATGTCCACACACACACACCTCTCAGTATGTTGGACTTGGCCGAGCGACCGGAGCCTCTTAGAGCAGATACTGCGGGACTTGTGTACAACTACCAATAAAATGAGAGCACTTGAGGCACGTGGGGTGAAGCAATAAACATGGGCGAGCCTCAGAGGAATTATCAGTGACTGTGTCATTATGTAACACGGCAGCAGCCTTGGGAATGCCAGTCGCACAGGAATAGTCTACGAGTGCTTAAGTTCCTCCACCCATCACCATTTTCCTTGATAATGGCCATTTCCCAAAACATACAGCTCAAATTAATCTACATAAATATCATTTAAAATAAAAGAGAACATTCCGTCTCTCTGTAGCATTTTTGAGGAATGAATTATCTTTCAGATTTTCACGTTTGAGAAGTTATGCTTTTGCAACTAGAGGTCTATGCCTCAGGAGGAAATCTACTCTGACTTAATATGCTTTTGAATTTAAGACAAAACGATCAAACATCATGACTGGGAGCAGACATGTACTTGAATTCAACACTAAAAAGGTAAAAATAGGTATAGTAAAACTTAAACATGAGCCAGCATGATGAGACTAATTCCATTTAACCGTTGATACTCTATATGCAAACATGCAAGTTTTTACTCCATCAATAGCAGCATATTTCTGGACAACCTCCACCTCCAAACAGACTTTCCTACGTCATGTGGTTAGGACTGGGTAGTGGACAGGGATGGGCAGCCTATGAACTACTTTTGATTAATTTACTTTGTTTTTGGGGTGACATGGATAATCGTTGGTGCACACAGAACAGGAGCATTCCTTGCAATGACAAAGACTGGACAGACACAGGACAGACACACATGTGACCTGCAGGAACCAAGATCATGGTTCTCAGACAGAAGCAAAACAGACATAACAAGCTCAGGGTGGACTGCTGGTCAAACAAAAGTAAAAAACAAAAAAGTGGAGCCAAAGTGCTGTCAATCAACACACAAAGCTAAGCCAACTGTACAGCACAGAGAAGACAAGTGACCAGTCTTCAGCGTCCGCTTGCCTGGACAGAGAAGGGACATCAGTCTGACAAGCCTGGAGCTTGATCAGGAGCGCTGTGCCGCCTGGGAGTGTGCAGTTTGGGCCTGGCACAGCCACTGTAAGAGAGGAAATCACTTCTTTTTTTCATTTTCCTTACATCACTCCCACAGACCTCAGAGGAGCCCAGGGGTCCCTCTGCCTCCACTTAGCGTCATCTTTTCAATGAAAGACGTGGAATGAGGCTCAAGTGTAGGCCATCATCATATGGTCATTTCAAGTCACACAAAACAGCGATTTTTAGAGCAACATCAAGCACAATTTTTGAAAGAAATAAACATTTCAAATACCCTATTAAACATTTTCTTGAACATCTTTTGAAACCTACACAAGTCCTGTGAATTCACCTATGATAGATTCATCTGTCAGGACAATCGCAACCATAGATGTGTGTAGCGCTTAAAGGCGTACAGTGTTGATTCGCAGTGGCTGCACGTTCTTGCCGTTGGCGTGGCTCTGGCCCGGGCTGAAGTAGGGGAAGACCTTGGCGGGGAATTTCTCCCTGTATGTGTAGAGCCAGGACATGTCGTCTGCATTGTAGAAGATAAGCAGGCCTTTGGGGTAGTCCAGGTACACCCCCACTTTCTCCAGCTTGCTCTTTACGTTGAGGCGGGTCCAGGGCTCGGTGCATGCGCTGTACTGGTTCCCGTCATGCATGACAATGCAGTAGAAGCCGCGGGTGGGCTGGATCTGGATGCTGCCCTTGCGGCTGACTGTCTCGTTGGCCACACCAATCATCCACTGGGTCTTCTCCGACACCATCACCTCCCAGTAATGGACGCCCGACGCGAAGCCCTCTGCGCCCAGAACAGACACCTCTACATCAAAGCGGCGTGGGGAGTCCTGCAGGGGCTGCGGATGGAGATTCCCGTAGGCCACTATGGTACAGTCATCTGAGAGGATCAGTCTTTGGTGGGCTGTAATGGGGTCAAGGATCAAGGCTGCTGGCACTGAGGAAGAAAAGGGAGACAAAGAAAGAGACATCTTAGGAATTTTAGCACAAAGAGTGAGCATTTATTTCACTTCTGGATTTAACACTGTGGAGAGGAAACACTCAGTCCAGATAAATAGGCCAGTCATGGATACAAGTAAGAAAAAAACCCAAAACAAACACATCAATATGTTATGACTCTGTTTAGTCAAACAGAAAAGCGAGGACTGCAGTGTCATTCTCAGCTACCTCATTTTTCTTTCTCATTGAGAATGCATGGTGAACATGTTTGTGCTGAGGCAGTAAGTAAATACATCCAGGCTGCTCAGGCACTTTACAGGAGAGGTGGGGTCAAGGTTAGAAACGGATTTCATCACAGGCAGCGGATTAAAAACAAAGGACACCGTCTGGTTGGAAAAATATACACTGAAGATTTTATGTTTTGACCAGGAGGTCACTGAAAATGGTTTCGGTTTTATTTTCGATATGTAGTGTACATCTCTGAGTGAGGGCAAACCACACTGAAAGCCTCTTTGATGCCGATCATTAGTGCCACTCATGAAATAGATACACCATTTCAAGAATGTATCATGTATCAATCCCTGCTGACTATGGTGGGAAATAAAATCAATGAATAAATATAATGCTGTTTACTTCCTGTATACATCCATACAAGACAGAGCATCTCTAAATCTGGACAAATAAAACCAAAATTATTTCAATGCCAAGATACCATCAGAGGAAAGTGAGTAAGTATGATTTTTGTAATTTGGGTGAACCAACCCTTTACCTGGTGGAGAATATATGCCCTGTGGTAAAAGATGACTGATGGCTTGTTATTATATGGCGCACCCAACTGCTGCTCGACTCTTATTTCAGGAAAATGAAACATGGAGTTGTGCAACGAGTGTGACTGCGAGTACAACACGATACATTTTCTATAATCTGTTTTTACCTTCATGCATAGGTACTAAGACAACTAGAGTCTTCAAAGTCTGGTGGACTTGCATAGCTCAATTTGAGCAATATCAGGCCACGCGAGGAGTGTAAACAATCCAGTGAAGCTGTAATTACAGCGATGGGAGGAGCTGCTCCACAGTCTCCAGGCTGGTAGGAGGATGTTTCTCTGTGCCGTTGTGTGGTTTTAGGGAGGGAGAATCTGCACCCATGTCTGCTTATTAGGGAACCGTAACAGGCAGAACAATAACCACTTATTCTCTTTGCTCTCTTATAAAGCAGACTCTGGAAAGCATTTTTCCAGTTCCTCTGTATTTATATCAGCTGGGATAAATGGAGATGAAATGTCTGGCGCCTGGCTAGAGGACAGGACGATGCCTCCTCCAATGAATGACGTTTCCAGTGTTTGTTACAATCAAGTCATTAAAATATCATAACCTGAGTGCCTCTCTGCGTCATAGCAACCTGCAAGCACACACACATCAGCGGAGAAACCATTATGCCTTCTGAACATGAGAGCAGGGAAAAAAAAATCAAAAAACAGCACAGCGTCTGGTAGCTATTCCCACTAACCCATCGGTGACAGCGAGGGATGAGGGATGATGGGAGGAATGTCTTTATTTCGTCTCTGGCAACCGCTGGTGATGGATCGTATCCAATTTTTCCATTTGGCAGCTACTCAAGGGAGGCCAGAATACTGACTGGCCTCCCCGCAGCTTGCAGTGGGCTGAAATAGGACAATTGATTGAGGGAGTGAAAAATTCCTCAGCACATTATTTAAAATAATCTCCGGTGAGTGAGTGATGGCTGTAGGGCAGAAGAGTAGAGCTCCTCTTGGCACTGTCAAACACAGAAGGGCATTGCCGGCCTCCAGGTACGACCACCATTTCTCATCCGAGGAGGGAAAAAAAACGACCTCAAAACATCCAAGAAATCCTAATCCAGGGCAGGACTGGTTCCTGCACTGGTGTGAAGGAAAATGAGATAATCAACCTGTTTTTAAAAAGCAACAGTTACACATTTAGAAAGATATTTAGGAAAATATGCTTACGTGCTCAGAGTTAGATGACAAGATTGATGCCACTCTCTTGTCTGTCGGTTAAATATAAGGCTACAGCCAGAAGATGGTTAGCTTAGCTTAGCATAAAAACTTGGAACAGGGGAAAACAGCTTGTATGGCCCTGGATTGGCCCTGGATTTTGTTGCCTTTGGAAGGCAACAAAATCCTCCTACCAGCAGCTCTAAAGCTTGCTAAATAACACATTATATCTTGTTTGTAGAATCTGTACATAAATGGAAGAGTAAATGATAATCTGTGGTGGTCGGCAGATTTGCTAGCTTTGTACAGAGCCTGTTTCCAGCCTTAATGATAAGCCAAGCTACTGCTGGCTGTGGTCCTATATTTAACATACAGAAATGAGTGGTATCGATTGCTTCATCTAACTCTCTGCAAACAAAGCACATAAGCCTATTTGTGTGTGCGCTTTACACTCGATTAAACGCTGTGTACACTAACCAGCATGTTTGAGTTACATACATCTCATGTTCACATACCTGGTGAGACATCCTGGAAGAGCAACTTCCATATTGTGTACTGTAAGGGCCCCATGTACTTGGATGTCGGGAAGTCTTCATACGTCAGATTGGTCTCGTGTATCTTCCCTTTAATCCTGGGACAGAAAAACAGATCAATAACAGTCTAAGTCCAATTTGCTGCTTTTTCCAAACAGTAGGGTCTCTCGTTCAACCCACAGAGTCGATGCTCCAAGTAATTATTCTGGTCGCGTCTCTGCAATGTGCCGTTACTGACATTTTACAGCTGACAAACTGCCTCATGAATCGCTAGCAACAGAGATGAATGTACCAGCGAGAGGGAGTGGGGGCAGAGGGGGGGTTCAGCTCTAACACCATTACAGTCTGATTCAATATGAAACCCCACATGAATCACTCCGTGAACTCCTACACGCAGCCCACAGTTCAGCCATGACATTGACTGGGTTTGTTACCACACTGAAATCTTGAAAATTACAGTACAGTATGCTGTAAAAGGGACTTTTTAAATTTGTGCAGAAAAGGTTGTTTGTGGTTTATTGTCTGACAGGAAGGAAAGAAAATAAATTAATATTCCAACGTTTCTGTAAGTACCATTCATGGAAGGTTCAAATAGTACAATTTCTGAATGATAAGAATTTTCCTGTAGCAATTATTTGGGGTTTTCTTTTGGCAAAGGACGCAGTGAAATCAAAAATAAATTTTCCAGCTTCTTGTGTCCCTCTGTAAATAGTTCAGTTAATCTCTTGTTATTTGTCAAATATACATATGACAATGACAATAAAGAACTTGAATCTTGAATTACATAGTAGTTGTACCAAAAAAGCTTAATATTGTAATTTTTAAGATACAGTGACATGTTATTAAGATAACATAATGTTTGATTCTGTCACTCTCACTAGCTCTTTATTCAACCTCATTAATCTGCTCTAAAGTATTAAACTGCTCAATTAAAATCGTCCTCACGTACCCCTCACAGATTAAACATTACAGCTGCTTTATTTAATCTGTTCAGGGATTAGTTGATGGTGTTGCTCAAATCTGTTCTTTCTCCAAAATGTAAGCAACATTTAGGTATATAACAATTTTAACCGCAAATATTTTACAGTTAGATAAAAGTGTTGATAAAGCCTGATCAGCCTTGAAGCGAATGTGTTTACAAGCATTGTCTGAGTAAACTCAGGGCTTAGGAAGCACCTCTCAGATGTGATGGCTACTCCCTCCAGGAAGTCGTGCCGTCCCGACTCGTTGAGGCGCTCCTGCAGGATCTGGATGCCCTCCTTGACGTCGCGCAGCTGCTGGCTGTAGCGCTGGATCTTGTGCTCGATGTCGGACAGCTTGCGGGCCGTGTCCATCTCCAGTTCTTCCAGCATGCTCTTCTGACGCTCGCGCAGGAAGCGGTGAAGGCGCTCGAATGCGTCGCCGATGGTTGCACGCAGACTCTTGGCAGAGGACTGAAGAAAAAAACCAAAATGAATAAAATTTATAACTGCTATTACAGGACTGCGAAATAGACTTTGTACTGTAGTTTGTTGAGTGTGTCAGTCACAACAACCTGAGTCTTAATTAGACACAAGTCAGTAATTCAAGGGCTTACAAAGTGCTCTAAATTGTGTTAATATTACACTAACATGCATTCATTGATTCAGCTTGTACATGTATTGATATTAAGTGGCTCTCTGAGAACAGTGTATGAACGACCTTCCACTGAGAAAAGAAAGTAGCTTTATACACCGTTTTAGTAAGCAGAAACAAACAAGAAAACACAAACAGAAATACCCCCCCCAAAAAAAGGAGGACCAGGAGGGGGGTCACAGAGGACATCCTGAGTGTGAGGATGGCTGATTACGAGACAGAGCTCAGCAGTTCGCCAGAATCTGGAAGCTGAAGAGTTGAAGAAAGTGATTTGTAACTGAAGAGGAAAAATGGGAAGTTGGACATCAAAGAGAATTAATCATCTGAGTGTTGGAGAGACAGAACAAAAGGGGTGTGATGTGAAAACCCTGCAAAAAAAGAAAATCGCACAGAGAGGAGCCGGAGCCTTTAAATTAGAAGCTTCTGAGGAAAGCAACTGGACTTCATTCAGACATTTTGTTAAAACTTTCTCTCCTTAACAGTCAGCATTTTATTCATAAAGTTGAACTTGTGTTTGTACACAGATTCAAAATAAATCCAAGCTTCTGCTCATGAAAGATACAGCTCAGAACAAGAGGAAATTAATGACTACTGAATCACAGGGAAATTGATCCAAACAAGAATTTCAGATGAAACTTGCTTGTTTTCTCTGTTGGGAATTCCAACCACTGCTCTGACCTTTTTATGGAGGAGGTGGATTTAGGAACTGTGATCTGTGGTTTAAATTACCCAGCAGGGCTATTCCTCTTGTTGTTTCAGAGACCAGGGGAGGGGTATTCTCCCTCTGCCTGTGGGAACCTATTCAGA
Source organism: Gadopsis marmoratus (assembly GCA_036023855.1). NCBI lineage: Eukaryota > Metazoa > Chordata > Actinopteri > Centrarchiformes > Percichthyidae > Gadopsis > Gadopsis marmoratus. The sequence goes on along the minus strand of JAVQJF010066223.1, from coordinate 30,767 downwards.
TGACTATTTCAAGCAAGCATGAGAGCTATGACATTAAGGTGGGCTATATCCCAGCCCTCCTGCCTAGTTAAGAACTGAAAACTGATGGTACGGAGGAGGAGGAGGAGGAGGAGGAGGAGGAGGTGGTCCGCTGCTTTGGCCCAGCAGGATGTGATGGCACTGAGAGGGTGTCTGCAGCCCTTGGAGACAGGCGGCTGGCTACCTTTCAGGGAAGCATGTGATTATCAAGCGAATCCCCGGTGGGCATGTGAATAGGACATAATATCTGTCCTGCAGACAGAGACACACACGAGCCAAGGACTCAAATTGGAGTGCAAGGCAGGCGCATTGATGAGAGTGATGAATGAATATGAGAGGCGCCGTGCTGCAGTGATGAGTGCCGACTGAGATGTAACGCAGTTCAACATTTAAGAGGAAAAGCACCAATTTTACACATTAAAAAGTCAATTTACAGGTCTTGGGGAATAGTATAAGTTATACGCAGTCTAAATTGCCTCAAGGGATGTCACTCGAGTCATGGACGGTCAGGCCAGAAGACTACAAGTTTGAAAATGATAAAAACTTGGAGGTGTCGAGTTAGAAAGAAGTGATGTTACCGGACCTCTGTGGCCTGCTCCTCATCTCTGCCTGCTCAAGGCTACATCAGTCACTACTAGAATAATCTCCAACTGAACTGTCGGTGGTGGAGTTGCATTGTGGGCAATGTAGGCGCCAGGTTTGGACAAGGAAGAAGAATGCATAAAATAAAAAAAGACAATATCTCTGACCTCCCCCGGTCAATAGCTTCGATGTCACTACAGGAGATAGAAGAGACATGCGTGTGTGTGTCGAGATTAAACCGCTGCTCCATAAAACATGTTACATGTTGGAATTTAACAGTCAATCAAAATCACTTTGGAAGAAGAGATCGATAATCAGTGACTGAAAGACTGTGCACGTTAAACAGACCTGTCCTTTATTTCCTGACATTTTTCAAAAGAACTTGTTTTACTAAGTGAGTATTACTGTCTGCAGTTGGATATTAAGATGCAAACAAGGATGTCTTGCTTCTCCACACGGTCTGTAATCACTGACATCCGATGCCATTTGTTGGTGTATAATTAATTACTTGTTAAATCAAAATGGGATTTCTAACAATTATTTTCTTGTTTCTCGACTAATCGTTCCATCTGTAAAATATGTAATGATGAATAATGGTAATAATAAGTAATAACACTTTCCTTATGCCCAATATTTTGTCCAACAGACCAAAACCCCAAGAGCTACAAATGATTAGTTGTACAAGTGATTAGTCTAGTAAAAGAAAATCAAGTCATTTTTATAATTGATTAACTGAAAAATTCTGGCTTCTTAAATGTGAACATTTGCTGATTTAAAATTATTCTGTGACACTTCAAAATGTTCATCAGCCACAGGACATCAAAGAGGCCACCTGGGGCATTATTCATTTTTTTAATTTTCTGACTTTTTATAGACTAAATGAAAAATCAAGAAAATAATCAACAGGTTAATGATAGTGGACATACTGGTTAAATGCATTAAAGTTATTAAAGCTATTTGGTTTACATTCAAATAAGACAAAAAAGCAGCAAATGTTCACAAGAAGAAGCTGGAATTTTGGGAATAGTGACAAATAAAAAATGACAATTATCAATAATCAAAATAGTTGCTGATAAATTCTACTTATCGACAAATTGTTTCAGCTTTAAACCTGAGACAATTAGTTCTGAAACAATTCTTCAATTAACTGATCAATCGTAAAAACTCTATCCAGCAGAAATGCCTAATAATCCCTGGTTCCAGCTCCTCAAATGTAAAGATTTGCCGATTCTCTGCTTTATATCATTGTAAACTGAATATATTTTCACCATGTGTGGGATAAAGCACGACTCCAACTGAGAATGTGATGACCATTTTTCACTATTTTCTGACATTTTCATAAACCATAGAGATAATGAAAATGATTTTCAGCCGCAGCCGTGCGCAGCTGAATGATTGATGCTTGTGTGGCTCTTCACATGACACTAGTTGTGTTTTAAAAAGAGAGAAATGTTCCAGTACCTTGGTCTCAGTAAGCTGTCTCTGCAGGAGTTGCAGGGCCTCAGTGTGTCCCTTCTCACTGTCCTGCAGGGTGGCCAGCTGCTCCTTCATCTCCCTCTGCAACAAAACACAACAGTAGAATACATTTACTGTGTTAGGAGGATTTCATTAAATGCCGTATGTCCCTCTAAAAAATCAGACAGTTACATAAAAATAATGCTAATATATTAAGCAGACAGGTATTTTTGCAAGTCTAAACTCTATTCAGTTTCTTTAAATTGTATTATTTGTGTAACAGCTTTCTTTGCTCGGGTACGAGGCAGCAAAGATTTAAGCCTCAGCTACAACACAAGCAAGGTAGATGGAGAGCGAGATAGGAATGAGATAAAGTGAAATCTCTGGAGATGTCGGGCTGTGTCAGAGAAAAACTGGGTCTCATCTCTAGTCAAGCACATGCTGGCAGAACCTGCGCCGCTCAGCCACCTCCAAGTCTCCCCAAGGCAGGAAAGAGGCTCTGCGGGAGCTGGCTGGGACGGCTGCTGTCACGAATGGTGCAGAGTTTTTATATAGGTCCCATGTGCCAACAACACCTGGCGCACTCAGATTTAGGTATTAGGACAGAAGTGGTTCAGCAGATGCCCTCCCTTAAGTACAGACTTGTTTATACAAAAGTGCAAAGAACTGAGAGACTCAAGGTACAGCTCTGCACTTTGTTAATTAGTACTTGGCTGCTGTTTTCATACGAGGAATGAGACGGTAGGCAGTTTGAAATCTCTTGCGAAAATTTAAAGTGGTGACCTTTGGGGTTACACAACAGTCTTGCTGAGTTTTCTGAAACAAGACTAAGAGTCTGCAGCCACACTAGCAGCCCTGTGAGGCTGTACTTAGACACAGAAGGTGCTTTGAGCTAAATGATAATGTCACCTGCTAAAATGCCCACAATGAAAATGCTACCATGGTGATATATTCTGGTATAATGACTACCATGCTCCCCATCCTAGTTTAGCATTTTAGCAACTGTTGGCAATTAGCACAAAACACAAAGTACAGCTGAGGCTGATGAGATAAGACTGTCAGTTCTGCAAATATTTGTAATAAAAAACCCCAAAACAAAGTATTGAACACATGAAAATTATTTTGAAGCACTAGATGAAAAGACATTGATTTTTGAAGATGTTGATATGTTTAAATAATCTATTTTGAATTGATTACATGAGACACATTTCCTCGACACAACAGAAAATCTGACATGACACATGAACCAAGATAGCAGCACCCCCCAAAGACGCACCATTTTATTTCTTATGCTGCCTTTTAGGCAAACAAGCCTTCTTCTCCTCCTTCATTGTCGAAGAACCAACTTCTGTTAGTACAATGAACAGTAATGTTCAAAAGACATCATGGACCTGACCCTGGTCAAAGAGACATGGATTCTGGTTCAACCTGATCAGACCCTGAACCACTGCAGCATTTAATGAGTTGACAGACTATTAAAACCTGAACGTCTTCTGGGTGGTAATTTTATTAAAAACATATGCCATTGCATAAGTAAACAAACAAATTGGCCTAAAGTACAAAACATTTTACACCACATACACAAAAGCCCAATGCATAATATATTTTGTGTGGCAGTAAAAATGACAACATTTGATTTGCTCTGATTCAGGGGGAACAAAAGAAAACTGAATCAAAGGAAACAACTTGGCACGAGCCACATTTATTTCAACCCCCCCCCCCTCCCCCCCTTTAAGCCACCCCTACTGCTGGTCTCTTTGCTCATATAACCTGTGCACCACCTTCTTTGTGATCCACAAAGTGTCCCCTTCGCTGAACACCAACTGCAGCAAAAAATCCACCGAATGGAACGGTCAGCATAGCGGGGCCTAGAAAGCAGCCATCGCTCAGCTACTGGGCTAAAATAAACACCCGAACAGATCTCCACTGACAGGAATAATACATAATAATTCAACAATCTAGTCAACAGGGAAAAAAAGGTTAAGGTACCAGCAGAGAGGAAAAAATAATCCATGGATAATTTTTTTCATGCATTTAAAAAAAAAAAATTATCCTTCACCTCGATCATTAGCTGCTAAATTAGAAAGGGGCAAATGTGGGCTATTGAAGATGAAAGATGTTTCTTCTCAAGGACAGAAACAGTGGAAAACAATGGTTGGTGCAGAGGGGAAGCGTGACTCTCCATGCTGATGATAGGAGTGCGGCAGGCTCAGCAGGCTTTCCGCCTCATCGCTACACGGCTGTCTGCAGCGGGTCAAAGGCCGCGCCCACACACTGAGATAGACCAACACTGACAGACTGGCAGAGAAAACATGCTCCTCCTCCACTCTCCAGCTACACATCGTCTGACTGACTGGTCAGAGAAGGGAAACTTTGACTGCCAATAGATGGATGTATCAACATGAGCCCAAACATCTCTGGAAACCCAAAATCATCCGCAGAATAAACTAAATTTTAGATTCACATAGTCTGGGATGGGTTTTGCATCATCCTCTGCGCTACAGAGTGTAAAAGAAACTGGGTATGTCCACTCATGTGTGCCTGTCACTGAATAGAACGTGCCGCTAAACTTAAAATGCACCGGAGAACCCGTACAGCACTTAAGCTGAATTTAAGCAGGCAAAGCTGCATTTTAGAAACCGCACAAATCAAACTCGGTGAAGTCATTTGGAGGCACTAAAACCTCCTCCAAACGTGCAATTACATAATCCTCTTTAATCTTCATGGAAGCAAAAACCGTCCTTTGAGTATTGTACAGATGGTTATTTTCTGTGATGACATTTCCAGCAGAAACAGAGAAAAAGCCATAGCTTGTAGCATTACTACACATGAGTGAGGACTTAGATCTGAATTGGAAGGGATTCACTGATACGTAGCAAACCATTACAGGGTATATTGCAGGAATCCTGAAGTTAAGAGCCATACATTTTAAGACCTTTTCAACATATATTTCAACACCACAAGTTGTAAACTAGTTATCAGCAACACACCGTAACTTACCTTCACGGTACTAAGCCAGTACATTTATTTTGAGATGTAAAAACAGTCTTAGTTTGACATAATTCAGATCGGCCAGGAGGGAACAAGAGAGAATGAAGTAGTGACTGACCCAAAGGCAAGGTGTATTAAAAGCAATAATAGTCACATACTCACACATTAACAAAACATTTCTGAATCTGAATCTATGTTCCAAAAAATAATACCTCCTAAAATGCAGAATAAGACGTTTTAATACTTTGCTAAACTGATTTAATACCTTTTCATACTTTTTAAAGACCCTGCAGATACCCTGTATTATTATTATTATGTGACAAAACAAGAACAAAAAAAATAAAATAAATGCAGGTGAATGTGTACTGGCATCAGCAGAGACTGTGACAGGGACGTTTGTGTGTGAGCGCAGTGTGCAAGTGTGTGTTGTTGTGTTTGTGTGCGGCGGCGTCTCTCTCCTGTCCGTCTCATCTGGCCAACACAAGTCTGACGTGACATTTCCCCAGGACGTTAAAGATGCAGGAAATGGGGGTCACGGCTGGGGATTATAAATCTAAAACTCATTTCATCCTGCTGTCATTCCCTTCTTCCTCTTACGTTAACAGCTATGGTAGATTTTCCCCAATTAAAAAAAAAGGAATAAAATAATAGACGCACAGGGCTTAAAATTCCTCAACCCTTCCTTACTGTACGGCTGCGAGCGTGACAACATTTAGCAGCTCATTCAGGACTTAAAGAGCGTTACTGGTCTCAAACTGCCAGCCTCGATGAAGAGGCGAACAAATCATCGTGCAGTGTCACAGCATGAATAACAAAAAGCCTACAGGATGGAGAACTCTCTCTCTCACACACAAACACACAAAACAAGATTAGCTTCCAGTGGTTTCATTCACATGCACCGATGACACGAAATATAACTTAACAGGGAATAAACTTGCAACTCATCTCCTTACTGGAAGACATACAGAACACAGAGCCAGTATCGTACGTAGACTTATAATTGCGCTGGCATCTCTTTCATGCATTTATCATTAGGCAGAGAGTGCAAACGCCAGCGGGAGCCCCGATAACTCAACGTACTGCAAGCGATTTTCACAAGGACAGTTTGGCATAACCTTCATGGAGCTGAGGGTGTAATTCTGTCAGGTAGCAGGCAGGACGGTTAAATAGGACGCTAGCCAATAACAATGCAGTAAACGCACTGCAACCGTTACAGTCAGGCAGCAAGTTTTATGGGTTTGTTCAAATTTAAGATGGTCTGAAATATGTCGCCCACGTACCGAGTCACAGGGGCGACGAGGCTATCGGCTTGTATATTACAAGAGAAGCAGCACACAAGTGCACGCACACATTATGCACCCACAGACAGTAAGGCCAATATTTTTCTTTACCATTACCTGCCTGTAGCACACATTAAGGTGATTTCCCACCTAACCCGTTTAGTTCAGCTCAGTCAGTTTACACATTTGGTATGGGTTTGTTTGGGCTGAAAGAAATCAGCCCAACTCTGGTGAGGTCTTGGAAGAAGATCAACACTCACGTCATTACTAAATTCAGCTGAAAGTATGCGTAAGCACAGATGCAAAGAAACAACCAACAGTGCACCGTGCTGGCCATCTGATCAGCAGGTTGTTCCAATGAAACAAGATGACAGGCCCAATGCGTGGGAATGTCCTCACAGCGCAAGGACCCTTTCACAGCACTCGATGCCAAACCGAGTGGAGCCTGAAGATGATGACACAGGCAGCAGTGAAAGAGCCAACAGCAGACCGCGACACGCAAACAGCAGCTAGTGATGTCACAACCACAGAAATACTCGCTGTGGGCTTTTGTGATATGAGGTGCGAGATTTTCAATACATTTTCATTTATTTCTCATCTCTGACGCATTGTTCTAACAAGAAGTGCCGTTCAGTGAAATATCAAAATGCAGACCGATGACCTCTGGGAATGCAACACACCGAGTTGGCACACAGCCTTTCAAAAGGTTTCTTTACATGTTACACACGTCATCATTTTCATGGATAAGCCAACAGGCTGATTGAGAAGGATTTATTTGAGCTGTGTGCAAACTTATGATAAATTGTGGGCCAAAGGATTTGAGGCCAGTCATGTAAATGTTTCACCTGTCTGTCTGGTGTGACAGATAGTCCCCCCACCCCCCCGGTCCTGGGAGACAACCAAAACAAAACCTTGTGAGAAGAAAGAAAAAGCAGAACAACAAATATGCTGTCTCAGGCTGCAAACTCCGGTGTATTTGTTCCAAGACATCAAATTAGTTAGCCTTGTTTCCTCTAGCATCAGCAGAGCCTGCAGCCTCTCCAGGGGGACGAGCGCATCCCTGCAGCCTGAGCTCAGCCAGCAGAGCAGGCAGAGGCCAGCTGAGCTGACTGCGCAGGACTGGCTCAGAAAGCTGCAGGACAGAGAAACAGTATTCACCTCCAACAGTTGAGACAAGAACAGCCTGTACAGTATGCGTGCATGTACTGCACAGGGCAGGCCGAGGAACTGCTAAACTTTCAGTTCTGGACTGACAGGAAGAGGTTTCTGCAGACCTCCTGCAAAGCCCACTCACTCCAACGGAGGTCTAGTTTAGAGACAACACTCAAGTTGAACGTCAAGCAAAAATGTCAAACTTTGGGGTTTTCGACTGTTGTCAAAGTGAATCAATTGTCTATAAAATGCAAGAAAATAGAAAATAAAATTAAACAAAATGCTACACAATCACAATTTCTCAGACCCCAAGGTGAAATTGTTTGTTTTGTCTGACTGACAAAAAGTCAGAATCCAAACCAAACAAAGATAATCCAGTGATTATTATGAGGATTTTGCAGCCTTTCTTTCTTTGTTTTATCGTTGGAAATGGAGCACCTAAAACCTGGAAATGTTTTGCATTTTTGCCTGATAAAAAATCAATCAATATTTATGTCAATTTTCAATTTTCAGTCAACATTTTTATCAATTTTCTACATGCCAGTTGCCAAATCACAATTTGTCCACAATTAGTGTACTAAATTACTAAACTAAAATTTCAGCACATTGAAACAATATTTGACAGAAGAAACAGGTGTGCTGTGACTGATCCTGGGTCTGAGCATCAGATCACAAATGACCCCCCCCCCCCCCCCACACACACACGTACAACTTCTATTTTACAGGAAACACTTGATGAAAGCAGTGGGGATGAGTGGAAGCACTGATGCTGGCGGCCTCCCTCCAGTCCTCTGAATATAGGGCACGTCATGTAAATGATGAATGCTCAGAGGCTGCTGCTCCACTTCCTGGAGCGAGGAAGGGCACAGAGTATGCAAATGTATTACGCCAAACATGAATAGCTAAAAAAAAAAATATATACCCTGCATGTCAGTTTTAATATTATTATCCTAAAATTGAAAAACGATTCATGAGCTTTGAACTGCTGAACAAGGTCTACAGAGTCTACACGCTAAACTGAGTGAGAACGGAGTGTGTGGCATCGGCATGGCAGCGAAGCGGTTTGGATGTCTGAGGAGTTTTAAGACAGACAAAGCAATCAGTGTTAAGTTTGATAATCTACACAGTGCAGGACAAACTGTTTAAGAGGAACAGGGGGTTTGTCTTTGGCACCAAGTTGGAAATCTGAGAAGAGTCGAGTGATAAGAGCGAGCCTGCTGTTTGACAGAAGCCACTCAGGGCTTCACCATCAGTCCTGAGGCTGTTATCAAGCTGGAAATGTATTTGACAGTCAGCCAGTTTAAATGCTTGCGGGCCTAATATGAAATTTCAGAATATTCTCACTACAGCAACCAGTTTCAACCCATCTCTGAAGAGCTCTCAATCAACCTTGTCAAGAGCAAGATGCTAATCCTGGTGGTCTATACATCAGCTCAACGGGCAACTGATGAAAAGGAAAATAAATATCCCATTAAAATACAAAATATGTATGTACTTTCCTTTAGGCCTGTGAGATTACATAAAATCCAAAACAAACCACAAGCTTCTCCCATGAATCACTGATGTCTATAATTACTTAGGATCCTTAATAAAACTGGTTTAAGCGGCTATATTTGGAAGCTCCACCTGGCAGCAACCAAACTCAAACTTTTAAATTTTTGCGTATGGAGAGCCAAAGAGAAACTTGAACTTCCCGGTTCTGTTCAAAAAGTAAGAAAACCGTAATATTGTAAATAACCCCCCAAAAACCAAACCATTGTTAATTATCAATATTTCGGTATGCCTGAGACCATCAGGGGTTAAACGTCACGGCTCGACAGAGAAGAGGCGAGTCCGTGGTCGAGCTCAGGCACCTCTGTAATAACAGCTGGACAGAGAGGAGCAGTGTGGTGTAGTGAACAGTGCAGACATTTTTAGACTGCAGCTAAAAAAGTTCAAGACAGAAGAGCGTGTTGGTGAATCATATGAATATGGATGAAGCTGTATCCTCAGGAGATGTTGGCGTGTTCTCTCCGTGCCTGCTTGGGTTTCCGCCCACAGTCCAAAGACATACAGGTTAGGTTAATTGGCGACTCTGGCCTCCAAAGAAAAGAGTCATTAGCCAGACTTGTTTAAAACAGCTATATTTGGAATCTCCACCTGGCTATGCAGCAACCAAACACACAGAAAGAAAACGTAAATGCAGGCATAACAACACATCTCCGATTACTGCATTTCCTGCAAACACTATTATCTTTTTTCCCCGAGTGACTTCACTCTGTGGTCACACCAGGTAAACACCCTGAAGATGACCCTTGGATATGTTTGACTGCAAGCAGAGTTTCACCACATACAAACCTCTAATAGTCAGCATGTTGTTAGCATAAAACCATGTAGTATGTGTCAGGCGGGCGCAAAAATCACCAGGCGTGCCTTCGTCTTGCAGCGTGAGCGCAGCTGGAAGATATTCTGTTGTAGCTGTTGTGTATGCAATACGCAGGCGTGATTGCCTCAACTCGCCAGCAGCTCTATCTGCCCAAATAAAGGCAAGTCCCCTGATATTAAATAAACATTCAGGACGCAGGCCTCTTGTTAAGTCACACTGCAAAATAACAGACGGCTAGTTCCATGAATTTTAAGTTTAGCTGTCAGTCAGGTCTGCTTGTTATTGAATCCCCTCATGATTTCCGATAATCTACATATCATGTAGCCTGGATCATCATATTAAAAAATGTAATAAATAAGTTCAGTCTGTTTATAGTAAATGCATATCTTCTTTGTACAATATTGACAAGTTTCAACCCACACAGATCATCAGGCTTCCAAAATGTCGTATTGCTGAATATGATTAAGATCAGTCCTCAAGAACACACCATCTCTGTTTTGCTCCTAATTATAGGGCAGTACAAGTAAAATATTGTGTGCTGTGCAAACAAAATACAGAAAATAAATAACACAGAGAAAATTATTAATCAATACACTTAAGTAACTACCACAGCACAGAGAGCCAAAGTAATTCATCTTTATAAAGCTAGTGTATGTTTCACTTGCTTCAGCTGGACAATGCATTTTTCCATTTTGGATCACTTTTACTGAAAATATGAACGGGGGGTCCTGTTCATATTTTCAGCCGAATGTAAATCTACTACGGTTCTTTAACCAAGATGACACATGGGAGCTGTAGTTAATGAATGCTTTGTCAAAATGGCATTCCCCTTGTGTTGCCAATGTATTTAGACACCAACTTAGCAAAATACGTGAAGAACAAAAAGCTAGTGGAACAGAAGCTAACCAGAAAGTGGGGCAGCACTTTGGCTCTCCATTCGACCTCTTGAGAAAACCTTTATCTTTTACCACATATCATGGTTGAAACTATGTCCACACAAAGTAGGCTAATTGTAAAGCAAAAATTATGTTTACATTTGAAACCAACATTCATCCACAGCGGTGTTTTTGTAGAGATCTCTGGCTACACGTTATGGGCAGACACAAAAAAACCTTTTCTTTCTCGTCCTATTTTGAAACAAACAAACAAATAAACAAACAAACAAACAAAACAAACTGCGATTTAACATTTGGTAAGGAGTAAAACAGACAGCCAAGTTACTCAGCTAAACCAACATGAATTGTATTGTGCAATCACCTAGATTGACATTTAAAATGAAGGTGGGTTAGAGGCTGCAGACAGTTCTCTTCTTAACTTTAGTGCCACAGAGCCCCCCTGAGCAGGCATACGTAATTTCAAAAGCACTGTTGTCCTTGATCACATTAAAACACGCGCTTTCATTTTTAATCACTCTGCAGACCGTGTTTAAAAAGCTCAGGTTTGAGGTGTTAAAAAAAACTGGGACGCAAGGCCAAGAAAAAAATATGCTTCTGTAAGCAATCAAGCAAACATTCCTACACCTCTGTCTCTCTTTTAAAACAGCCTTTTTTTTTTTACAACCACTACCGAGACACAAGTTAGAAAAGGTGAAATTAGCTTTTGATAGCATAACTCGTGACAAAAAAAGAAAAGAAAAGAAAAAAAAAGGCAATGACTTTGTATTTCAGAAGCTGAGTTTTTTCTGTCACTTCAATATATGAGAGTGCCGATAAGACGGATGTTCTTGCTCGACTTTCCCCGATTAAAGATGCAACACGTTTCACAGCCCTCTAAAACTATCTGACAGCTTACACTTTTAATGCTTGACAAACGCTCACTTGTTTTACAGCTGCAGTTATTGTAAGTCACAGTGGATAAGTGCTTCTACCGAATGCCTAAACTGTAAACGGCTGCTAAACCTCTATTAATGTGCAGACTGAGACCACTGATGAGTAGAGGAACCAGGGTGAGGACAGACAATACAGCTGGCTGCTCCCCACTGATTAGCCTGGCCCCCGATGCACGCTAAGTGCATTATGGGAAATAAACAAGCTCTGAGAATGCCTGGCCAGAGAAACTTGAATAGGCCATACATCACATTAATAGTGATGTGTCGTTCATGAGCATATCATTCGTTGAACTTCTCTTTTGATATGAACTAGTAGGAACGATTCATCTCAGAGAGTAATTCGTTCATTTTGGCCACGCATTGTGAAGCAATAATAATGTATGAGTTTAATTTTTCTCATGTGACAGCTACACAGGCTCAGTATGAAACCCCCCCCAAAGAAATGAACGACTGATTCAAATAAAGAGTAGTTAATTTTACTGAATGGGAGTTAAAAAACTAATTCACTAAAATTAACCGGTTATCCCATCGCTACACATTAAGAAGAACTAATGACCCCCATTAGCTACTTTAATTATCAATTATTATACAGGCCAAACCAGGGCAGTCATGCACAACTTCTATTCACTTTCATTGGGTGTTTGCCCATTCCACACATAATCACTAAAATGGATTATATAACAAGCTTTTTTTCCCCTCTCGACTCTCGATAATTACATAAATGTTTTGCAAAGAACCATTTCCCACATCCCACAGCTAAAGCTAGACTGAGCATGTGAGAGCTTTCCCTTTGCCAGCCTATCAGTCATCTCCTGTCCCTCTGCACCTGGACTGTGGGTGAGAACCACAGGTTTGCAGGTAAACAGAAATACAGCTCGAATCTCTCATTTAGACAAAAGAGGAATTTAACAGGTAAACATCTTCAGGCTCCCTCTCTCTCCCTCCCAGCGACTGGTTAGCTCAGGGAGCAGGTCAGACCTGAGTCTAGCTGATAGGAGTCCTCTTGTATGGCTTATAATCAGCATAACGTCTAATTAAATCATCTGCAGCAAATCACAGAGACAGGGCATTACAAGAGATTACAGCCCATTCCGGCCCTGCCCAGACCCCCGAGAACAATAGCCTATAATCTGTCTTAATTCCACAGCTAATCAAGCAGCACTGGGCTCAGAGTCTCATGGCTGCAGCAGTACAGCAGTTCACATTCACCCAAATATCAAACTGACAGATAAAACTGAAAGGCAGAGAACCCTGAATAATAGCTGCTCTGCTGCGATTACACGCCACTCATGGACTTTTTAAACATTTACCAAGACCTAAAATTGTCTCTGCCCAAATCTTCTTCAAACTCTAACTTCATATTCACCACTTTTTAAAAAGGCTATCCTACCTCTAAAAGTAACCATTTATACTGCCTGGTCTATTTTTTTATTTAATTAAATCTAAGACGGCTCTCCCTGCTGATCTGACTCACATAAGGGGGGGGGCTCAGCATTAAGCCTCACTTTAAGCCACAAAACCTTAAGGACAGCATTTCCTGACCATAAATATCTCCTTTTCACCTTCCCCTCCCTCTCTGGCCTGTCAGACCAGTTGCAGCGTGCACGGCATTCATGTGTCCTTCCGGTTTAACTGGCAGACATGTCCAATTACTGATGTCATACAACGGGTACAATGCATTCATTTATCATGAATCACTGGGATAGAGTCATGTGTTGGAGTTAGTGTATTTCTACAGAAACTGAGCTATAACTACAGCAGAACATGCCTCTTCAGAAGTGGCTATTTTTGAGGTTGCATTAAAATGTTGCTAAGCAGGTATACAAGCTACTAATTTAGTCTAACTAATGCAGTCTAATACAAGAGCCCTGCAATAAATCCTAGCTTCATGGCAGTGATAATGCATCACCGTTTATTCAAAGTTTGGAAGCTGCATTATATGGAGAGGTGTTTCTAATATTTAGTCCATCCCATTCACATGGGGCAAACTAGATATTAGAAACACAAACAAGTGTAATGCAACATAGAGCAACAGCGGAACTGCAAATTACATGCCCCAAACTGATTATAAAGTTGATTCAACACCTCTCTAAAACAGTTTAAAAAGAAATTAAACTTTATAACCTTCATGAATTAAAATTTTGTGCAGGACTGTTGTATTGGACTGAATTAGTTTTAGCTAGCTCTACCTAATAAACTGGCAATCAAGAGTATACTATCGTTCCCTTAGTGTTGAGGGTCTACTTGCTGTGATATCTATAGGACTGTGTTTTATGCAGCTTTTCTCCTTTTTTTTTATTTACACCCCCAGTTTATAATGTTGGCATGTTGTATCTGTTTTATTACAGCTACTGTATCTAAGCCTGTGGCAACACGACATACTCAACATCAATGAAGAAAAGAGAAGATAAGGTAACTGAAAAGATTTTATCTGGATAGTGGAATTTCGTCCAGAAGAGATTAATATGTTGACAACAAAAACAGGCAGATCAATTTAATTTTACTTCAAACTCAATGCACAGAATAAGTGGCCATGATGACGTATAGACTTACAAATAAAAGAAAGTACGTCAGTAATTTGAGTTTCCTCCTGCAGGTTCAAGAGAATCTTAAAACGCCTATGTGCAGGAGATTCGTCAGGCTTACATAATTTATAAGAGCATCTTTCTACCGACACCTGTCTAAGAAAATTCGCAAAATGTATTTTACGATCATCTTAGCCTCAAGATATTATTTGGAAATGGGGCTCTGGTCTCTTTGTATCTTCAACATGTAGCTGGAAAATTTCTAATATACAACAAATGTACCGACATCCGACTCAATTAACTTAATCACGAGCCAAAGTACTCATCTTTCTGGATAAGGATATTATGCCAGCACTCCTCTAATGGAACATGACTGTTCTGTCTATCCCCATGGCTCCATTTCCGCACGAATGCAGCCTCTCTGCCACACCACCCTGACTGACCGCCAAGCTGGACAAAGTCATTTGTTAGGGGGAGGGAGGGTGGTGGGAAATTAGCAGGGTGGGGAGGACTGGGAACTAGCTCCTTCTAAAGAATTGGTTACCAAACAACATCTGTGGCATTTAATAAAGCACATACCTTAGAAACCAGATGGTGTGTGTGTGTGTGAGTGAGTGAGTGAGTGAGAGAGAGTGAGTGAGAGAGCGAGAATTGTTGCAGAGCATTAATAAGACTCTACTGCCACCTCACGGTATGTTTCAGTACTACACTCCGTCGTGAAGCACCAGGTAAGGGAAACCATGACGTCGAATACCAAGATGCACTACTCAGCAGATATATAGACGCATTAGCAGTCTACCATTGATAACATTCTCACTGTGCTGTTAAACATTTTGGTTAAAAAAAAAAATGTTGGAGCTATATTTCAGAACACAGGTTTTAGTGGCCAATTACCTCCTTTTTGTCTCAGTTTAAAGTTGAAATCTCTTTATTTGGCAGTATACACAGATTATGTCAGTGGTGGAAGAAGTACTTCGATTTTTACTTAAGCACACTTGTACTCTGGTACAAGTATACATCATGCATTGACAATTATATTCAAGTAAAAGTACAAAAATATAAGCATCAATTTATACTATATAGTATAGAATACTATATATAAAGAGTAAAAGTACCCATTATGCAGAATGGCCCATTTCAGAATATTATGTGTTGGATTATTAATTATTGATGTATTAATGTCACATGTCACTTTAATGTTGCAGCTGTAAAAATAGGTGGGGCTATTTTTTATTTATTTATATACAGGTGGGTAGTTTGTAGCTCAAAAAAAGTATTATCTTAACCTACAATAATACATCATTTATTTCTTTATATTTTGTATTATTAATCTGAATCTGCAAAGTAATTGTAGCAACGAACCGCCTCTAAATATGTTTCTACACACTGAATATGTATAAGACTACATATGTGCTCTGCATCTTAGAGGAACAATTAAACATTTTCTGTTAATCAAGTATTAACTAGTATCAAGTATTCTGATCAGAATGGCAACTATTGAATAAACACCAGCTCTGACACAGTCTGTGGTGAGATCAAAGCCCCCCGGCTGGGCCAGCTCAGGGTACCCTAACAGGCCATGTAGCGCATATCCCTTAGTTTATTTACAAGTGCAAGATTCTTTTACCATCATCCTCTGCTTCCTCCTCTTGGTCATAGTGCACCAAGACAGCAATGGTGATGATGACAGCAATGCCGTGCAGGAGAGATCAGCTGCACAAAACATTGATGGAAAATAGTGTTATTGGTTGGCAACCGTCAGCTTTACCTTTATTTATTTGAGTGATTTACTTCAAGCGAAGAGTACTAAATATATTAATCTCATTTGACTTTTACACATTTTTCCTTATGTTTCGTTTTCCATTTCCATACCGTTGGTTTTTCTGTAAGGACATCATTTTCATTAAATCTTAGTGGGAGACCTCCATCCACTGACAACTAAGCCACTAAAACTAGTCTTCATGAGAGATGAGCGCAGTGCATGAAATACATGAACCCCTTGGCACTAAACATGGGGAAGCAGTCCAGCAGTTACAAACCCCACCTCCTGCGTCACACAAGAATATTATAATTTGTTAATTGTTTGAATTCTAAAGCAAAATAAAAACATTTCTTTGTGCAAAAAAGAAGACACAACTAACATCATCTTATAGTCAGCAGCACTATCAGGCAACAGCTCTCACACAGAACAGTTACATGTTGACTTCAGATTTTAAAAAATGCTCATAATGATGAACTACAGGCTATTATGACATTCCTGCAAATTAGATTATGTTCATTTGATTCCATTTCAGAGTTTTAAATATTTTGTCCTGTTGCCAGGTTTTTTCCCTTTGGATACATTTTCTACAGATTCCTCCTGTTTTTTTGTAGTTGTGTTTGTTGAAAATAATCTGGGAGAAGAATAGCTATCAAGAACATTAAACTGAAGGATCAAATTAACTAAAACCACAAGACAACAAAAAGAAAAACTATAAAATCCAAAACATCTGGGCGCGTGAACAATTTTGCAGTAAAAATATCACAGATTCAGACGTAAGACAAATTCATGACTAAAGGTCCATTTGAATATTATTTTATGGCTTTTTAAAAAGGACCAGCAGCCATTCTGCCCATCCCTAAGAATTTGTAACTCACTGAAGACGATGAAGGAGAGTCTCCCCATAAAACTTAATTTATATTCTGCGTGTGTGCTGATGATTGTTCCTTTATCATTTCCAGTTGCTGACGGTGGTCTAATACGGAAATGTTCATTTGACGACATATGATATTTGATTCGGTGCTTAATTTGTGTAACATCTGCGATGTTTAAATTCTTAAAACTTACTTCCCGAGTAATATGCATCACAAAATAACGCAGCAAGGTTAAAGCTCTGAAAGTTGAATGTACAATGGAACAATTTTACAAGTGTGTAAACCACAAGTTCTGTAATTTTATTAATTTTGATTATCTAATTTAGGGTAAACATTTATATATCCTGGATCACAGATTTAAAATGTATTCATAATTCTCTTCAGCCCCACAGACAGCAGACACGTTAATAAGCTTGTAGACTTTTAATGTAACAAACATGTATGAACTCGCTCTTAAAAGCTAGTTATTGTCTTCTAATTCTGTCTTCTCTTCTAACCTGTGTCCAACAGTCTCCATTGTCAACACCGACATTATTTGCATATATTGCCAACGTAAAATAAATATGCAACTCTATTATACTGAGCGAATATCTACTTGACCTCAGACATTAGACTTATAAAATTATAATATTTGGGGCTCACAGCACAAGCTGCTTTGTATCTGATGCTTGATGTCTGTCAGACTACTGCATGATGAAAACATGAAAACAATGGGATTTATTGTGAATTTATAAACGTATTCCCTCAAAAAGCCAATATTTATATATAGATTCAATTAAAACATCGGCCTATCTTGAAATCTTTTGTAATCAAATCACCTGCGACTCTTTAGACAATGTTTTTTGTTTTTGAGTTTATAAGATATTTGTGTTTCAAAATTCTTTGGTGATGAAATGTCTACATCTCATCCGATTTGGAAATCAAGATCTGATTGTATTCAAGTCAAACTCGAACCGCCTTTTGTTTTACTGTGGTAAAAGTGGACAGGATAGGCAATCCACAGTTAAGCTACTTTCAGTCTAATACATGTACCCAACTTAATCAGAATTCAATATTCAAAGTTGACTTTAGTAAAATGAAGTTATGCACACGCATTAATGTATAGGGCATATATGAAAAGTAATGAGCCCTTAAACTTTCGATCACCACAAGGTGGCAGTACAGTCATGCGAAATCCAACAGGACTAATCAACGTGAAAGGTTTTTATCTCAGTGTTGAATGTGACAATGTCTTTTCTTTCTTTCTTTCTTTCTCTTCAGCAATTAATCCAACAACAACAACAACTATTACTTCAAGGATTATTTGGATAAATAAGACTTATTGTCCTCAGGAATTATCCTCAGCTCATGAGCATGCGGCCTCACAGAAGGATTACTTTCTTCTAAATAATTTTAAATCTGGATTCTTCCAAAACAAATTTTTTTCTAATTAGTGTAAATAAAAAAACAAAACATCATATTCTTGTTCATATGCTGATCTGATGGAGTGGATGGGCTTTCCAGTGGAACATTAAGACACAATGTTTATTAAAGAAAACAGATACAATTGGAATTCCGTGGTGGTGCTCAATGCGATGCCATTGAACTCTGGAGGATGCATGTCAACATGTTGAAATGTGGATTTTGTATGTTAAAGGATTCTTTTTTTGTTGCAGTAAATTAAACAAGTGACCATTCAACCTCAACCTTTTTTGAAGCGTCCCAAAGAAAGCCAAATAATGGAAGTCCATGAAATTGCCTTGTATAGAATGCTTTAAATATTATTATTATTAATTAATATTAATAATAATAATAATACTGTTCTTATAGCAGAGAGAAAGAAGAAACAATTAATGAGAAGAACTGTAGTTCTGATAAAAAATACAATGTATTAAGAGTTTTCAATAATACACATTTATTGCTAAAGATATTACACGCTTCCAAATTATCCTTAAAAAATAAATCTCTTTAATGCCTTTCTGCAGGAAGTAAGCAACAATTTCAGCGACTCCAGGAAACGTAAGTTAAGTGCGTGAGTAAAGTTTAATTCAGGTTTGTGTAAGCTACGTTATGTATGGTTTCAGTAACAATGTTCATATTGCTTTTCCACGTCTGTAAAGGCAGTCATGTAATGAGTGTGAACGAGTCCTCGCGTTATTACTAAACGGTTCATAAAAAAAGGTCAAAGTTCACTGAAGTGATTTGTCTCTGCGTCGACAGACTTCGCGCCAAAAGTCACCAAAGATTCTGTTGAGATAACTCCACCTGAGGGTTTAGCAGAAAGCTTCTCCGGTGTTGGGTCACATGACACACGGCTTTACGTCCTGATAGACGCTTTGGTGATGGAGCGGATGATAGTAAGACCCGCCGGTGCTGGGATGGAGAGACGAGACTCCATTTAGGTTCAAAACGAAGTCCTTCCTGTCGCACACGGGAGCGGAGTGGCTGGAGAACCGAGACAGTCCCACTGTAAACAAACGGGACACATGAGGTCAAATTCATCATTTCCTTGTCCTTCCAATAACAACCTTTGGGTTGCCAGGTTGCAAAGAATAATTTGGCTGTTTATCATTTGCATTTGGTAATATTGCAGTTAGAAATGTTGGTAAATTGTAATTCATTAATAGATTTTTTTACTTTCTAATTAACCATCAAGTCTGCATATTAATTAAGGTTTTTGCTTTGTTGACAAATAAGTCTACAGTTGCAGCATATGCTAATAAAGTGTGATAACATTTTATGGGTAAAAATGCATTTTGCTGTTTGGTTTTTCACAAATTGGCAACCCAGAAATAGTTCCCATTAGCTTATCATGGATCTGTTAACCTATCAATTATTAAACATTAATAAAGCCATCAGTTACAAGTTTCACAACAGTTTTACGGGTCCTTTAGTACGGAGTTGCAGCAATATGTTTTGTTATGTGCATTAAAACATGCAAAAAATTTAATAATTATATAAAAAAAATCCACGACGACCCTCCACTGTAATCATCATGAGTACTGGACGTTAAAAGGCCTTTATGAAGTTCCACTGAAATGAATACAATAATTTTCTCATTGCTAAGAAATACAAAGCAGACACCAGGAAGGAATTATGTGGAACATAAACTTGTGCACACTTCACACACGCAGTTATGATAAAAACTGGGGGGGGGGGGGGAGGAGTTCTAAATTGCTCAAAGTCTAAATCCCATCAATTAATGCAGGTAGCTTGAGTTTCTTTTACGTTTTACCAATTATGGAAATTTTGACAGTCGTTTAATTTGTTTTTTTTCTGTCAAAAACGGATTCGCACGCGCATCCAATCCCAGCTGGGGGCCTGTGACGCCTCGACGTGTAGCGTGTTGTGTTCGACAGCTCATCGCTGCAGACTAACGTCGACCGTGAACTCGGACTGTCGCGACGCGGCGAGGCGCTACCTGACAGCTCGGAGGAGTCCCGCGCGTTGTGGTGCAGGTAGCCCGGGTGGTCCAGAGAGTAGGGCGGCAGCCCCGCAGCAGAGGGGCCGCCCGCCGCCAGCGGCTGCTGCTTGATGTATGGCGACACGGCGGGCGGACTCCAGTGCGACGCGGCATTTGCATAAGGAGACTGGCAGTCCAGAGAGCCCGCCGCCGCTGGGGAGGACAGCAGGGGGCTGCCGCTGCTGTCCGGGCGGCAGTCCGCATTAGAGGCCGCCTGACACGCGGCCATGTACGACGACCCGGAGCCGGACGACATGTGTGGGACGTGGTGTCCCACATACGTCATGTCTCCGAGTCCTTCGAAGCCGCCTGGCACCGTGTTACCCATCAAGTCTATGTTGTAGCTGTTGTGACACGCCAGCGAGCCCGACGGTGGTTGGAAGTCAAAGTTCTGCGGCAGCATGGACGCGCCGAACCCGATGCCATTCATCATCCTGTACATTGGTTTCAGAGCTTGACATTTCCTACGGAAGCCCCGAGGCCTGCGACGGAAGGAGCCCTCCTCGAACATGAACTCACTGCTGGGGTCGATGGTCCAGTAGTGCCCCTTGCCGGGTCTACCGAGACCCTTGGGCAGCTTTATGAAGCACTCGTTCAGGGACAGGTTGTGTCTGACGGAGTTCTTCCAGCCCTGGTACGATCCCCTGAAGAACGGGAAGCGGGCCTGCAGGAACTGATAGATTTCGCTCAGTGTAAGTCTCTTGGCCGGCGAACTTTGAATTGCCATCACGATGAGGGCAATGTAGGAGTAGGGGGGCTTCTCGGGGCGCCTCAGGCCAGAGTTCCCCTTCTTCCACTTGGATGGCGCAGTCTGCGCGCTCTCCATCACCGGCTGCGCGCCCAGCAGAGCGCCAGCAGCTGGGCCGGAGCGCAGCGGGTTCGGTGGATCCATGAGCTGCTTGGAGGTCTCGGTCGTCATGGCTGCGCCTCTTTTTGGACCCGTTCACCGTGGGAGCTCTGGAACACCTGGGCAACCAACTTGATCTACTTTTCAAACGCTATTTTAAAAAAAATAAAATAAAAAAAATAAAAAAAGGGTTCCCTAATGCGATCATTAAAATAAAGAGAAGGGGGAGGGGGGACGCTGCGCGTTTAGAACCGTGAAAATCAAGAACCACCAGCCGCTGATCCTCCTTCCTCTCTCTGTCCATCGCTGGCAATAATCCCATAAAAGAGGGGGAATAAAGCTCCTCGACTTTGCACGCGCATATCCAGCAGCCAAACAAAACTCGACCACCTACTGTATCATTCCTTGGATCTCTCTCCGTCTCTGCCCCTCTATCCCCCAAAAATCCCTCCAAGAAATCGCCAGGATCGACTCCCTCCCCATCTGGCCGGGATCCAGACTAGAAGCCGGACAGGACACAGCGCAGTGGATAAGACAAATCTCCTCCCACGACTCACTTTCCAAAAAAAAAAAAAAAAAAACCCTGAGTGGATTCGTCAAGACAAATACTTCACAACGAGATCTTTCTAAATCAAATGATGAATAAATGTGTTTTCATTTTGGACAAATGAAAACGATTCCCTTTGAACGCACGTGTGTACCTGCAAACAGCGGCCACGCCCTCGAGTGGTGGCATTTAGCAAAAGGGTGTGGGGGGGAGGGGGACCCCCCCTCCTGCAGCGGGAGTTGTTTGGGATCTGTTCAGGGTTAAGACTTGACATGAGAGGAAGCATGCCGTTTTCCACCAGAGCGTGCCAACGTGCCAACGTGCCACACGCAGCGCACCAGTGTCAGTTCACCCCTCCTGGAAGCCTGGATTACATCCCTGGAGACAGGAATTGATGAGGAACTCTAAACACAGTCTCCAGGAACCAATCAGATGATGAACTATTCGAATATACTGTAGATGTCGTGCGAGGTTTACGCACGTGTGGCGTCACCAGTGTAAGGAGGTTGGATAATTCCCCCCCCAATACAACCAGCTAAACGTTACAACACAGACTGCCCAAAAACAACAGCAACATCAAACCCGGAACCCCGCTGCGTCCAGGATGCACGGCTGGGCTTTAAAGGAAATCTACCTTCTAGCCTCAGAAGAATGGGCCTGCATGGAATAGTTTTCTTCCTATTGTGGATCGGAGTCGACTTCGCTCAGGATGCACCGTTTGTGAAAAACCCCTTTCCTGCGCATGTGCGGTGACTGAGGCGACAGCTATTTGCAGCTCCAGACAGAAAACATAAATACTGGATGCCCCCTATATCCGGCAAGAGAGAAGGTAAACACATAAAAATGTAATTTTTTTTGCATCGCAAATTACAGAGGAAAACGGATACTAATGATTTGCTGCATTCATTTTATTTAAGTTGTTGGGTGTTATTACTATGTAGTTACTGGGAAGGTATATTTATTATTTTTTATATATATATATATATATCCTGATAAATATCTAACCAACAGGCTGCAACGGCCAGTAAGCATGAGTGTCGTACATAAAGGAAGAGGCTGGTGTATGAAGCAGGCCTCAACCAATCCCTAGCAGAGCTTTCCAAGAACTTTGCAAGGTGGAGTCACACGAACACACGCCCCGATGATCGTTACTGCACTGGAGCCTGACAGGTGTCGATGTCTCGTACAGGTGTCAGTGGTCTTTGTAATGTCAAATCAAATAAACGTTAGAACAACATCAAATGCAGACAATCACGTGTAAGTTTTTATTCGTTGGAAAGAACTTCCCCCAAGAAAGACACAAAAAAAACAAACAGTCAAAGTGCATATTTTCGACATGTATGTTAAACAACAACGTTAAAAAAAAAAAAAAAGGTCAGGTCACTAACATTTACAACAAAGAAATCTGTATAAAATATCAAATCTGACGATGCTTTAAGGGCAAAATGACCAGAGGTGCAACACCTTTTCTACCACACTAGTGTCTAATCAAATTTAACTCCATTACCGGTGCACGGTGCAGATTTGTAATCAAAACAAAAACAAAAATTAAAAAAACAGTTATTCATTTCGGATATCGCAAGAATGTGTGCGGCAGCATCCCGCCGCCACAGGCCTTTGAGTCCATATTGTAGGGCGACCTGGCGTGTGAAAACGAGGCAGGTGCATTTGAATGAGGAGCCATTAGTTCGGCGTAGCCCGGCCAGGTGAAGGCGGGTTGGAGCGGTGGATGCTCTGTGTGCGCGTCTCTCTTGAACGGCTTGCTGAGGATGCTGTCTATAGCGAACGAACTCGTGAACTTGACCCGGGAGTGCGCGGTGGCGGCGGACGCACACTGCCGGACGCTCTGCGGCTCCCCTGCCTGCTCGCGCCCCTCCGGCTCCCCGCCGAACCTCCGATCAATGCGCTTCCGCCTGCGCCGGAACACCCCGTCGGCGAAGGTGTACTCGCTGTGGGGGTTGATCATCCAGTAGTTGTCCTTCCCCCAAGGCCGGGACGCGTCCCGGAGCACTTTGAGAAAGCAGTCGTTTAGGGACAAGTTGTGTCGGACCGAGTTCCTCCAGCCGGTGTAGCCGCCTCTGAAGAACGGAAACTTCTTCATCAGGTAGTCGTTTATCTCCGCCAAAGTCAGGCGTCCAGCGGGGGAGTCCCGGATAGCCATGGCGATGAGGGCGATGTACGAGAACGGGGGCTTGGGTCTCCGCGTGTACGGCTTGGACTTGGCGCCGGCGCACGGAGCGGCAGGTGGAGGAGGGCTGTGCGCCACGCAGTCCCCGTCCGAGCCCAGCTCCTCCTCGGCGGAAAGAGGGGAGCGCACACTCCCCTCGGCATCACTGGACACCTCGAAGTGCCTCGCGTCATAGTGGCTTCCGCACAGCACCTCCAGCTTCATGCTGCTCGCCGAGTTCTCCTCTTTGATGGCGCCGTGCAAGACCTATGCGATGAGCCCCCCCCTTTGCTTTGAAGTGAATCCAGTGGAGTCCTTTTCAGCTCTCATACCTGCCAGAGCACCGACACCCGTCCCGCCTACAAACGTGTGTGAGCAGCAGTTTATAGCCGGCTCACCTCGGGACCAACCCAAGGGGGCGGAGTTAGAAAGACTTCAAAATATGTCGGGCATAAAAAATTTAATAAAAAAACCCCCAAAACTTTCACATTGCGTGCATGACAGTCTATATAATGAAACTGATCCTAATAAAAGTTTCATAGTATTTAGAAAAGAGGGGGTGTTAAAGTGCAGCTTTATTACGGTCTGCCAGATCACATTGCACAGGTGAGACACCTTGGAACTATTTCACCTGAGACAACCAGGTGGCGTATGTTTCCTTTGTATTTGAAAGGTGTGGTGCCTGCAGGTAGCTCAGTGCCATTTGATAGTTTCAGCCAGAACTGTCCTTTCATATAGGGATTGGAATTGCTTACATCCTAATTAAGCTAAAAACAAATGTTCAACAGTTTAGGGTGCAATATTTAAGCAAAAAGGAAAACAGATTTAGACATTCTCTCACATCAGAGCAGGCTGCTTTAGGAGTGCACTTCAGAGGCCAACTTAACAGCCCACATAGACACCATTGTAATTGCGTTTCTCGCTCTTAAAAAGAAATAGCGGGCTCGGTCCGCTCTGTTGCGCTGTGCCAAAATAGTAATAATAATGCCAAACAAATTACTTTTCATGATTTATTTTGTTTCTGAATGAACCGCCTTTAGGTTTTGGATGACTTTGGGAGAGTGCCACTTGTGATGCAATTACAAGGAAAGAAGTGACGCCAATAAGGCTTACCGGTGAACCGACCCATTGGAGATACTCTGAACTCTGTTATTCCTTTTAATAGCCAATGTCAGCTCTTTATCCTCATTTAGTGCCGCTCCACAGCCCCGGATGCATTCTCCTCGCACGCGCTCCCTCCCCCAGGTTCACCTGGCAGTCACGATGAACTCAAGAACCCATGATTGAATAATTGGCAGTCTTATTTCCTGCAAATCATCAGCCCAAATCACTGGTTTCATTGGTTGTGCTGCAACTGTGTCACCAAATAGACAAAAGGAAAGCCAATATCCTCAGACACCTGAAAACGAATGTTGACATCGCACTAGCTGTTGTTTCCGAGACAAGCGGTTTAACTTTTCAAGCTGTTCCTGCGTGTTCTACGTTGCACATATTTTGATTTTCAGGTAATAATCTGTTTGTGTTGCCTGCGACACCCAATCCAGGGTGAAGTCACTATTTTGAAAGGAGGCATGTCAAGGATGGATTCCTGTAAGCTAACCACACACTGACAAGAGCTCAAATACCATGTGTTCAGTCTGGTCACTGCATGTAGCAGCTTGTGAGGCCATCGTGTGTCTGTGTTCTTGTGTATATCAGGACCTATTTAATAAGACCTTAGAGTATGTTATACCTTTACCGGCGGAACCAGGGAGGAATATACTGCCAAAGGTGTATGATGGCGTTATAAGTAACTAAATTATTTATAATTTATAAATTCAATATACTGGTTAGATCATTTGATCACTTATTTCCAGAGAAAGGGACACAGACAATACGGACCAAAATCCTTTGATTAACATTCATTAAGACTTACAACTTAAACTTGATGCATAAAACTCTTTATCATCTCGAAACAATGGCACCTGTCAGGGTGCCCATGCGGTCATGTTATGGCTGATCGGTGTATATCTGCAGACATTATGACTTATTAGAAAGTGAGAAACCCATGGCATTTATTAATGCATTACCATCATTTATAACTGCATTGCTGAAATTCTTGGCAGGCATATTAATCTTGGAAAATGCACATTTGTCCTGACTTTAAATATGTGTGAATGGTTACAGTCACTGACACTACATCTTATCATCTTTTCCTTCTGTGCTAGGCATCCTCATACGTACACTGATGTACCTTTTCCACTTCTGTGTTTAGTTTTTTTACATGTACCGCTTAGCATTTCAGTATTGTAAACTGTTGCACAAGACGTCTAAAAATAAGCCTGTGAAGATGTCATCCTGAGGAGGATTTAGTTTGCATAACTCCCGCTCTTGTCTTTAGTCTCCCCCCCCCCCCTCTTTATGCAAACAAAATGCATTTGCGTGCTAGGCAGCTGATAATTTGAGACGTTCAAATGTTTTCCAGAATATTATTTAGCGTAAAGATCACAGAGGCTTCTGAGTCAGGGACGTATTCACAGGTTCAAAATAGAAACAGAGTTTCATGTTGATTCCAGGCGATTACTATTTATGGCAGCCCTGTGTTTATAGTCGTTGTACAATTACATCCCACCTCAAAATATTTCATCAGCCACTAATTATAGTATTTTGACAGCTGTTTTGAAATCACGTTACCAGTGTCTCAGTAGTCAACCGGAGCATTGTGGGTTTGCACAAACATGTGCGTGTTCTTAGTCATCAGTCTGTTTCTATGTATATTTGGCTCCACATGTTTCTTCATGTACATCTGCTCCCACCCTCTGAATGCACACAGTCGTTTCACCTGTAGGCTCCTAATTTATGAAAGATTCTGTCGCAATCCTGTTCATGAATTTGTCATTTTCTTTACTCTTTAAAATGTGCTTACATGTGTTTAAGATGACAGTGCACAACGTTCAGAGTCTCTCATGTCTCCCGATAAGAGAAGCAGCAATGAAAGGAGGACTGAAAGCAGGCCCCTGCCTGTTGCTGGTTTGGAAAGTTGTCACTTCAGAGGTAAAGCAAAGGAGCAGCAAAACAACTGGGCAGATAAAAACTTCATGCAAGAGAGGTTATCTACAAGTGGAGAAGGTTAGAAATGCAAGTCTTTTTTCCTCCTGCATGCGGGGACCACTTCAGAAACCAGTTATACAGTCAAAGACTACAAATAAGAAAAGATTTGTCTGTGTTACAAACAATCAGATTTTCTGCCTATAACGCTCTGTAAATATGATGTAATCTTACATTTTTTCCCCCACTCGCCCCCCCATTTAGATAATGTGTGTAATCTTTTCATTCAGTATCATGTAGCATATATTTTTTCCTGCTCTATGTCTCTATACTTTATCTTGTCTTAGTTGGTCAGCTATTGGTTTTTGCATATCCTGCCTATAATTCCATTTTTATTTTTATTTAATTTATCAGTTATGTTAACCCAGCTTCTCCAGAAACATTGTTTTGTCTGTATAGCATTATTTATATCAGCTGTAGTTTTAATGAAATATCATCAACCAAAAGCAGGGACCAACTGATATTGATAGTAAAAGTAAAAAATCTGGAAAGATGAATACGTTTGAAAACTGACTGATGTGGCTCCTATTTTGTTGTCATATTTGCGTCAGAGGCCGCGGCACTTAACACTGTTACAGGCACTCTGGGACCAGGTTTGACAGGCCAGGTAGTGGAGACGGGTTTGGTGTAAAAGTAGGGATGTGTACTTCATGCAAACCATCTGTGTGAGTACACCACTTAACTCCTCTCTCATGTTTAGAGAAAAAAAAAAGGGGGGGGGGGGGGGGGGGATGGGGTAAAAACTGCCAAAGACCCAGCGCTGAGTGTGGGGTTGATATAGGGCTTCAGTTTAACTAGCACATGGGGGAACAGTTTCCACACTAAATGGGGGTTTAACATCATAACTGTGCGAGTCATGACAGTGAAAGCATTAAGAAAAGGGGTCGATCCTTTCTTCTAGTTATTCTCTGCAGGATACTGGTGTACTGAGGTGTGTGTGTTGAGGCCTAGTGACAAGCAGCAGGGCTACAAAACAGTGAACATCATCCCACTATGGTAGAGAGAAAGGCCAGATAGATATGTCAAGCGGAGTATGTATGGCAGGCATTTGAGAAACTTAGTAGGCGGCTCAGCTTTTCAGTTCTAGCATTGATTTGTACTGCTCTTAGAGTTTGGGATCGAAAATGCTATGAGTGGCTACAATTTTGACAGAAAAGTTTATAACAAACCATTTTTGGCGTGTTAAAGTTACATTTTAACCTTGTGAAATAAAAACAAAATTGCATCGATCTTATCCACAGGTTAAGTCAGCTGCAGCTGGAACATTTATCATCTCTCCCGATCTCACAGTCTGAGACACGGTGTCCCAGGGAGAAACATAAAATTAAGTATGTGTTATGATCTGATAACAGTACAGGCTTAATCATTACAGATATTTAGTGTTACAGCTTCATCATTTATGTTACATGTGGTCTTTGTCCTGAGTTTATGTTGTTTTCTGCAAGGTTTCCATGTACATATTTCTGCTTTCAAGGAATTAAAAACAGAGTTTGTCATGAAATCTAATAATTTTTTCTTCTTAAAAAACACCTACCAAGCAACAGGGCCTCTGTTATTCATGTAAATTAACAGGAGGAAGAGCAACCAAAGGGTCAATTTATATTACAAACAATCCGATTTTAATTATTACTGTGAATCACATACGTGAGAAGTAAATATAATCTACAGATTGGAAGCCCTTTAAACAATGTCAAGATTCTCAAATGTCACCAGATCAAATGTAATAATATTTCTAAATGAGTAAAAGATTATTCACTGTATTGTGCCCATTAACTAGCATACACTGGGTACTTTCTTAAAATATACAATAATTTAATAGTTAGTCAATGATTAGCAATTATGTTTGATGTTGAAGGTCTACTATCATGTTTTGTTTACTAGGATGGACATCAGGTTCATCAGCATCTGCCAACGACCCGAGTCTGTCTTCAGCGTGACCAACAGTTGTGATACATTTTTGTTGCCATCTCTTTTTGTGCCCAAAGCTTCAGAACATGGCACCACATAACTAAACAATTCAAGGCTGTAAACAGGCAAAGGCATGTTCCCTCTTTTCTTGTGGGCATAATTTACAATATGTTGCCATAGAAATGGGTAACTTCTGTCAAATTCAATCACATGAATTACAAAAGGTTCAAAAAGGAAGCTAAAGCCATGTGCAACCGCAGTGATCAAAGCACGGCTGCGAGACAAGCTTAAGCTTGGAATTAAAATATCAAGGTAACTGGGCGGACCTTTGCGCTGACTCAGTGCCTTGTGTAAACCGACTCATACATTATACAAATTATACATTAATGCATATGTTTACCCAAATTAAACTTAATTTCTTGGACATCTGTTTGCGCCACACCCTGTGTTATTAAAGACATCATTGGATCTTCTTGCTCATCTGTTTGTTCTTCCTTGTTTGCATGATACTGGTCAGATGTTGATGCTGCCACATCAGCAGTGGGAACCAGCAGGAAGTTGAACCACCATTAAACTTCTGAAACAGCTAAACAATTTGCGCTCATTTCCCCCTCTGATCTCGACGACTTGTACAAAGCTGATTTTGAAAACCGACACCCCAGCTACCCAGAGGAAGAAGCACGAAGCAGAGAGCGTAAGCATGACGACATTCCTTATAGTGATCGGAAACTGAAAGACCTGCAGAGAAAGTTTACATAATCTCTTAATTTGTCCTCAATTAATTAGTTTGGACACATTGGGTTTATGTTCCTCCAAAAGAAATATGCTTATGAAAGTAGCTTTGTGATGCAATACCAAAGCAAAACATACACTCAAACTATAATAATCTCCAATCGTTACCAAAACCATGATAGCAGTGATGCACATGTAAACAGCATTAAATGTATCCAAGTGGTAACTGTGATGCCTCTAACCGAGAACATGCCATTAAACCTGTGACCTGTAGTTTTTTCGGAATACTTAGATACCCTGCAATATTCATTCAATGAGTACAAACCAGACTTGAAACTTTGCGTGTATTAAGCTGGATAAATGACTATTTACAGCAAACCATTACAAAATAATAATCTAAAAGCCGTTGGTAGGGATTAACTTTCACCAACTATGCTCAATTTGTTTTGCCAGCCTTCAGGCCTCATTCATGCATGGAAGGAAAAAAAAAAAAAGAATTCTGTGTGATGGGATCCCCTTCAGGTGAAGTTTGTTTAGATAATATCTGCGTTCAGGATCTGTTTGGGTTATTTTCAAATAAGAGAAAAGAAGATGGGGGGGGCGGGGGGGAGGTTCACATAGACAACAAAGGGCCCTGCGTGCAAATGGGAGGAGGAACTCCCTTTAGGCAAGTGCTTGTAAAATGTTGGCTTTGCACGAAACCAACACAGGTTCACCAGCACACACACCTTATTTACACCTACTCGGATAGGAGTCAATCAGAGGGCAAATGCCATCTTATCAAGAATAATTAATGTCCTGTGGAGCTAGGGTATCATAATCTTAGAAGGGTTGTCTTTCCCAATTTAATTGCCCCATCTCTAGAAAAGCACCACAACGCAAGGTAGATGTTAAAAAACATCATGCATCAAGCTACAGACCAGTAACCCCACTCCATTATGTGTTTGTGCTTGTTTACAACAGTAGGCCTTTGTCTGTGATCACTACAGAACTTTGTAGTCCTTGATTCCCAATGACAAAACTACATTTTGGATGTAAATGAATGAGCCTATTTAGATCTTTTGTGCTTAAAGCGAAATAAAAGAAACGTCTGTTTCTCGTGTGGTCTCTGCCGGATTCCATAAACACATCTCCCAGGTGGTCTAAATGTGTGTGTGTGTGTGTGTGTGTGTGTGTGTGTGTGTGTGTGTGTGTGTGTGTGTGTGTG
>JAVQJF010066216.1:0-30247 GCA_036023855.1 Gadopsis marmoratus | reverse complement strand
ACAGTCACACACACACACACACACACACACACACACACACACACACACACACACACACACACACACACACACACACACACACACACGCAGTCGGATCATGTTATTTTAAATTGTTAATTCCAGTTTCTGTAATTCAACAGCGTAAGGTTTCCTGTTTTTACCTCTATCTCCCCCATAAAGGGACTAAATCCTGTCTGAGAGTTAAAGCTCTCAGCATTCATCAGGAGGACAAAATGGATTAGTGTCAGTCTATTCTGGTGAGTATGAGAGATTATCACTGGAATATTTCACTTCAGGAAATATATTACATCTTGAGATATTTTGGGGCTGAGAGAAATGTTGCATTATGATCTCAATTATTCAGGAATATGAGTTGAGGTATTTGGGTGAAAGCTTACAGTGTGTGAGAAGATAAAGATTTTAATTTTACAATAGATTATTACGTTTCACCGCATGACTGGTTTGGTTCGGGGTGAGGTTTATAGCAGGGATGTGACAGGAAAGCAGAATCATCCCTGTCCCCCGAAAACAGAAGACCAAACCTGGCATTTTAAGACATAAACGAGTGAATGAATGAATGAAATGAGATAATTAAATTAATAAAGACAACTTACTAAATAAACTGAACAAACAAACTGAGAAATAAATACATAAAATATACCATTACAATATTTGGGGGGAAAAAAAATCCGTTTCATAGAGACTTAATGAAATTCCATCCACCCCCACTGCATTGGGGTTATAGAAAAAAGTGATATCTGAATATCTGGGCATATAAAACCTTTTTCTCACCAGCTAGTTAAACTACGACCATTTTAGGTGTATAAACTACTGTATCATTCCTGCAGTCAGACCCAAAGCATGTTAGAAACTGGAACCCCTCTCCTAATGCCACTGCAGCTACTACTCACACCGCCAGTATTAGCATTAGTATACATCTATGAGTACTTTAAACACACAGTACCTTTTTGCAACCTTGCTGTACTCCCTAGTCTTCCAGTGGCACCATGGCAAATATCCAAAACATCGTATCATCTCATACCAACATCCAAACCATCTGCAAAGTGGTTCCCGACCGTTGTTGTCCGATGTTTCCCCCGACAGCCCTATCGGATGGACCTAAACACCCCTTCATCTTACCCCTTTCATAGAAGGGATTATGGTATCGTTCAGTGGTAGTTTGGGCCAAGCTTGCATTTGCACTGCTGCCATTTGGAGTGACAGAAACTGGCTGTTTCAACTATTGTTGTCTTGCTTCCAATTAGTCTTTCTGCAGTGTTAGCCCACCTACAGCTGACTCAGGTTGGTGGGAAACCGAGGCGTATCTTGTGCACTCAGACTAGCGCAGTCGGTAAGTTATTGTGACCATAACTATAAAGATCAGCATCACACCCATTTTGTAATCTCACTTGTGCAAATGTTTTCCAAATCAGCCGAGCTTCACAGTTTTCCACGTACCCCCCTGGTAACTGCAGCGTGCCCCCCTTGGGGTACATGTGCCCTTGGTTGTGAATCACCATAGCAACCACCTAATGATGACACAACACACGGCTAGTAACCATGCAGAACAAACCAGCAACTACCACAACCTAGCAACCGACCAGCAACAATCGAGCCAACCCATAATAACATTGTGCAAATTGCCTAAGCAGTGACCTACGAAAGCCTGAGCTGCACCATACAAACAAAACCGCAGGCTTTTCAGCTTTTTCAAACATGCTCTACAGTAACCAGCAGCAAATGTTGGTTTCAGTCTCTTGACAAAAAGTAGCAGTCTGACCTCCCTACCAACAACCTACCAACGTTGGGAGGGAAACAGGTGAAGCAGTGTAATTAAGACAAAGAAATTAAGATTTAAGGCAGTGAGACGAAGCTGGAGAATTAAGGCTTCAATGCGAGTAAATGAGTTTTGGGTTTTCCTTATGTCTTTCCGTTTGACGTTTGTTGGGTCTGATGGAGAAATAACGAAGACGTAGATGACGAGAGCGAAAAATAAAACGGGCAGTAATGATGGTAAAGAGACATGAAAATGACACGCAAACATACTTATATGCATGTACACAACAGCATAAAAGAAAAGCGAGACTGCAGGAAAGGGACTTGATGAAATGAGTACGAGCACATTTTTCATGTTTGCATGTGAGACAGACCGTCAAAGTGTAATGTGGGTATTTATTCATGCTATGTCTGTTGCTTAGTGGAGAGCTTTACCAGCAAAACACCCCAAACTGCATTTAAATCTTAATGGGGGGGGGGGGAGAGCGTCTGCCCCAAATAATGCTGATCCGCAGCAGGTTATGAAGGCTAATCCTAATCCAGACTACACACTTTTCATAGGATTAACACTCGCTATTATCACTTTACTGCGACTCCACTGACCAAAGCAGTTAACACTTCGTCAACTGGCATGGATTCTGATTAGACACCTGTCTTACTGTAATTTTATTAGACCACATTAGGCCTGTTTTTTTTTCCTTCTTCAAGAACTAGAAAGCACTTAGGCACAAATTGTTGAGAAAGCCTCTATGAGAAAATCAAGTTACCGGCTGAGGCGGGCTTGGAAAGGCCGGTGGAACGTCAGCTCCATATAACGAGGGAAAAAAGGAGGAAAGAAGAAAAATAGGAGAATAAACAGAAAAGGGAGGGTTGTACAGTGGAACCCAGTATGTCCTGACACCCTGTTCAGGCTTATCTAACAGCAGCAGAGACAGTAAGGATTAGATTGTCCTGATCACACGAGATATTGTTTGACCTTTTCCAATCTGTTTAGTCTCCAAAGCAATGCTCTAAAACACACACACACACACACACACACACACACACACAATCCGAGTACTTACTTGACGTTAAAACAAACCAAGTCAGACGACTGACAACTTGAATAGAGAAGAGCGTCAAACCCTTTTGCTGCGTCCCATCCACTTCAAAGCTCCATCTGCATATGAACCAATATTTCTGCAACTCTGTGTGTAAGTCGGCCTAACAGACAGTCTTGGTGCGTAACAAAGTTAATGCATAACTTAAGGGCTCAAAGACGCCGAGTTCCCTGCAATAACACTGCCGGTGCCTGTTTGCTCCTCTGCTCCTTCTGAACCTCTGCTGAGAGTCTCGACATGTTTCTTTGTTTTGTTTTCCTCTTTGTGAGCAAAGCTCCAGTTCCAGTGTTTGTCACATCAGTGATTCCCAACCAGGAGGTCAAGTGTGAAGCTCAGCTGATGCCAAAATAAAGACACTTTGATGTTATAGTGTGCGTGCACGTATTCGTGTTTAAGAGAAAGAGCCACACGCGAGTAAGATTACAAATGTGCGTGATGCTGATCTTAGTTATTGTCGCGATAGCTTGCAGACTGAGATGGTCTGAGTGCACAAGACATGGCTCAGTTTTGCACCAACATGAGGCAGCTGTAAGCTGTTTAAGACTGCAGAGAGACCAGTTGAAAGCAAGAGGACGTGCTGTAAATGGTTGAAACGGGCGGTTTCTGTCGCACCAAATGGCAGTGAGTCAAATGCAAACTTGGCCAAAACTAGTACAAGAATACCATTGAACAATACCATAATCCCGTCTATCAAAGGGATATGATAAAAGGGGGACTGAGGCCCGTCTGATAGGGCTGTCGGGGCGACGCCGCACAGAAAAGGTTGGGAACCACTGTCTTACATGATGGACTGCAGCGCTGAAACTCAGGAATGGATAACATCTTCCGCAGATCGCTCAGGAAAGGCTTGTGGCCATAAATGGTTATGTAGAGGCATGTCCTCATGCTTCCTGCCGCGGCCAGGCGTGGTGGTTTTGAAAATTTGGGATTAATCAAGGCAGATTACTTACAGATGTTTGCAAGGCAAGCAAATAAACATTTGATAAAAACTACCTTCAAAGTCTTTCATGGTCGGGGTGGACCTTTTCTATGTTATGCTGACGCAGTAAATGACAGAGCAAACATGGACTCGCTCTGACCAACTACTGAACTCAAGACGTTTAGACAGTGACACAGTTTTCCCTTTGGGACAATCTGCTCCTTTCAGACAAGTATGCATTCAGAAAAAAACGCATTGATCATTGTGGCGTTTGTCTGTTTTATTTAAGTCTTTCTGATCAAGGAAGCGATGCTTTTCATTGCAATCCACGGATACATAAGTGAAGGGCGGGGAGTCAGACTCACCTGAGCTACGTCTTCAAAGTCGTCGTGTCTTTTCTGCAGGGCTCGGGCTCTGTGAAGGGATTTCCCAACGCCAGTGTGTTTGCTGAGGAAAGCCTCGCCGTGGTTTTCTATCCAGTCCATCACCTGGATGAGGGAGAGCACAGTTAGCGCCTTCGCAGCATCTCCTAACACACACACACGCGCCCAGGAAGGTCACCCGAGGAAGCCTCTGTTCCTGGCGCTGCATCTGCCTTTTCTTCCCTGACAGTGTACATGCATCAGCAGAACAAATTGGCCTCAAACCTCATGAATTAAGAATGGAACAGATGAAACCTTCATGATCTGCGTGGGAAATTTAGGTCACTGCAGCTGAGAAGAACAGGGTATTGAATATTCTGCACCATTAGGCTACTGTAAGGTAACCTTCATCATTCATGGGCTTGGCAGATGACTACCAGGCACCCCTCCCATGCTTAATTCCTTTATTCTTTATTTTATAACTGATTGTGCAGTTGGACTCCTGAGGGAAATATCTGACTCTTTAGCTGCTACATGCTCCACTATGTTCCCCAGCTAGTCACTAACAGTGTCTTTCTGCTCTTCGGCGCTGAGTGGGAAGCGTACAGTGGAGTTTGAAAGAGCTTTATCACTGAAAACAGATACTTGCTGCTGTGAGAGTGAACTACAACAGTAATGTTATCGGCCTGACAGCCAAACGATGAGCTGAAACGCACCGTAAGTGCTCTGTAAAGCCGAGGGGAGCTGCAGAGACAGATGATAATTCCCCTTTCACACTGTCGCACTGTTTTCACATTGTCATTTGATATCGATTGTTACCAAAGAAAGTCGTTACCTTGTCTCCTTGTCTGAACAACTATCTTACACTGCAAATGTATGGGGGGGGAAAAAACATGCATTTATATCTTTACATTCAACTTTCACGCTTTTTGTCTGATCTTTGTGTCACACGCGCCTGACAAATATGAACGCATATTTTGAAACGACCCAGGCAAGCGCATTTTTTTATAGTGTGTCTAAAACCCACTTCACACTTCAAAGTCAACTGCGTCTTGACAATAACTCGTGCTCCAACACCCAGTGTGGTGCACGAACACATTAACACATCGCTACGTCTCAACGCAGTTTCTCGGGGCCTTGACGGAGCAGCGCGTGTGGACGAGCGGCGCTGCAATCCACTGACATCAGTGTGGTGCAGCCAGTCCAGCTGGAGCCACGAAGAGGTCAGCGAAAAGTCACAGCAGAGACAACGCGAAGCTATGCCGACTGCAGCTGGACTATCTTTGTTTCAATGTGCAGCTAAAACTGCCAAATAAAACTACACA
Source organism: Gadopsis marmoratus (assembly GCA_036023855.1). Taxonomy (NCBI): domain Eukaryota; kingdom Metazoa; phylum Chordata; class Actinopteri; order Centrarchiformes; family Percichthyidae; genus Gadopsis; species Gadopsis marmoratus. Next base: position 24,765 of record JAVQJF010066216.1, on the reverse strand, counting down.
CCTAATATGTTCTCTCTCAGCCTTTACTCCTGCATCCCCTCGCTCTTCCTCTCTGGGGCCACATATATCCTGTAGCATTACAGCTATGGTTGGAATAGCCCTGTTTTCAGTGATTTATAGACTATTGGTATGAGCTAACTCTCTCACTTGCTCCCTGTCTCACTTTCCATGTATATCTCTCGCCCTCTGTTGTCTCTCTCTCTCTCTCTCTCTCTGGGGCCTCATAGAAACTGATGCATGACGAGTGCAGATGGCAAAGCTATGTTTTCGATGAATTTATAACCTACTAATATAATCTTTTCTTCACTATTTTTCTCTCTCTCTTTGTCTCTTTATCTCACTCTCTCTCCTGGGTCACATATAAATGTTTGCACGGCACTCATACTCAGAGCGTTCATCTTTGAATTTGTAGCCCGCCTGATGCCTGAACTCTGTCGACTGGGGTCATTAATCTATACATACATTACATGCGTGATGACTTCAGTTACAATGGCACTGTTTAAAATTAATTAAATGTGTGTGTGTTCTCCAGAAAAATGCTGGAGAAGGGGGGAGGGGGGCAGACTTAACCTGACCTCAATAGAATTTCGAAGACGATCCATAGACGATGTTATGTGATTCACAGTTGGGAGGCTTGGATTAATAATCAGAACAGGGCTTGACATCAGTGGTTAGCACTGTGGTCGCCTCACAGCAAGAAGGTTCTTGGTTGGACCCCACCAGTCAGCTGGGGCCCTTCTGTGTGGAGTTTGCATGTTCTTCCTGTGTCCTCGAGGGATCTCTCTTATACTACTCTTATACTACATTTCCCGTAGGTGTGACTGTGCGAGGTTCTTCTTAACTTTTACAGAAGAGCAATAGAAGTCATCCTGACTGGAAATGTTACAAACTGGCATGGGATGTGCACGGCCCAGGACCAGAGGGCTCTGCAGCAGGTGACTGAAACGGCCAAGAACATCATGGGTGCCCATCATCTACCGAGCATCAGTGATTACGGAGAGGTGAGGTGTCTGCGCAGAGCCCAAAGGATACCAAAATTCAATACCCACCGCTGCTGCCGTGTGGCAAGCAATGTAGAAGCTTCCGCTGCCGTACCACCAGACTACAGAGCAGCTTCTTACCTCAGGCTGTGAGACTCTGCTCCACCTCATCCTCCACCATGAATAAATTACATGGAGCCTTCGGTTATGCTGGTTTTGCGCATTACCATACCACCACCTTTGTATAATATGTGTATATAAGTAACTGTATGTATTGTTTTTATTTTATTCTGATTTTGGATATTTGTATGTGTGCTCTATGCGTGTGGCATGAAGGGGGGGCTACACCTTTAATGTAACTGTGGAGGCCTGTGTTGTAGAATGATTAATAAATGTAGAGATTCCTGGGGTTTCAGTAATGCCAGTGGTATTTGGTTGTGCCTCATTCCTACTGCATTACTGTCAGACCCACAATCACATTAAAGAAAGTAGTAAAATAATACCCAAAAACCTCCCCCTCATTCACCGATGACACTCGCTCTTGCTGGTTAAAAATACCCATCATAAAATACAGCTGCGATATTAAATTTTGAGCCGCTGGATATCTCTAAAAGCTGCAGGAATCTGGGCCGACACCTTTCCAAAACTGGGCCGACACCTTTCCAAAACACGAGCAGAGGCACCAGCGGAGCACAGGTCCGCTCCGAGCGTCTTATCTCAGGAATTTTCACCTTTACGCACGGTTTAGCTGGGACGAGCGGACACATGCTTACGTACAAGATTGCATGCTCCGCTGTGGTTTGACAAAGTTCTCCGACCTCACGGGTGAGTAAAGCTCTCACAAGCCCCTTTCAGTAAACTCAAAACTGCAATGAAAAGTCAGAATGTTGTTTTCCTCAGTTCCTTCCTGTCTTGGGCTTCTCTCTCGCCACCACACTCCCAAAGTTGTTATTCCAAAGCTGTGTGTTTGTGTCTGTACCTGCTGGACGTCTTGCTGGAACACACACAGCTGCAGTCTCTGGTGCAGCCGGACCTTTCGATGCTGCCAAATATTCTCCAGACGCCGCTGATGGTGGAGAACCTCGTGAACCACGTCCAGGATGCAGTGAACCTGCCAAGCAGCAGAAATGTTAACCGGACAGCCACGCTTTAGTGCAAAATACCTAAAGCGGCCTCTCTTTTGTAATTGGCTAGCAGAAGACACACACACAAAGGAACACAATGGCACTGACCGCTTTGGAGTAATTGGCCGTGGCTGTCAGCGAATCAGCGTTGCCGGGACTCAGAGGCCTCTGGAGGACGTCCAATAGGGCTTTACCGTCCTGACTCACCTGGAAACAAACAGTTGGGGTCACAGAGAGATTAGAAAGGCTACGCGGATAGACAGACGGAGAGGAAGAAAGAATAGGTGGATGAAGACAGTCTGAAGGAAAGACAAAACTGTTCTTTCCCATCTTGTCTTAATGCCTTTGTGTCGTACGTGAAGCACTTTGAATTGCCTTGTTGCAGGAAGGTGCTGCCTTGACTTGCCTGTGCTAAGTGTTTTTATCAGTAAAGATCATTCTCACTCTTAACAGCATCTTGAAAGTTCATTGCTGTTTTGTTTTTAGTCGTTGCAGTTGTGTGTATTTTTATTAAATATATGTCTCACGACTAATCAGCGAATTGTGTCAGCCCTTCTGAGAAGGATCCTTCCCAGACGTTTTACTGGCTCCCGAGCTGGAACGCTGCAGGACTGGAACCAACATGAAACACTTTGAAGAAGATTTACATAATGAGATGCACAAGGGAAAAAACCCTCAAAAAGCAGTTTTTATATGGTTAGCTGTGAAGATGATTCAAAAGTCGGAGGCCCGGCCGGCGCATGCTGTTGCCTTGATCTGGAGGTAGAACACCAAACTGCATGAGGCAGTTTGCAGAGATTACAGACACGGTTTCTGTCTCACTTAAAGCAACCGAGCAGAGAGCAGCTTCAGCACATGCCTCTATACACACACACACACACCTGCATCGTCCTCGTTTCTGCTTTTGAGTCATTCAAATACGTTTGTAGTCACATTATTTCACAGAACAGAGGACACGATGTTGTAACTCATCTTTAGACATTTACATCAAATGAGAGGCGCAGTTTTCAATTTCGCGTCCTCTCATTTCTGGGAGCCACAAAACTAAACTGTCAGCATTCACCCCATTAAACAAGTGCATCAAGTCGAGAGTACAAGATAAAGACCCTTCACTGGCGTTTCCTTCGCAGCGCTCGCACAGGAAGCGATGCGGTCATAGCTCGCCAAGCCTGACCTCCTCAGCCTGAGCCTCTGCCCAGAGCTGTACGTGTGTATATATATGGAATTATCTTTTCTTTTCAGATAAGCCTACATTGCGCTAATGCTGCGACAGCTTGTCTAAAGATAAAACGCCGGACTGCAGCGGGAGTGTCCCCAGACTAAATTTAGTGGAACACGGAGGGTTTTCAGACTGCAGCTCTGGACGGCGGGGGCTCGGCAGCTGACCAACGCCACCCTGTCACCACAGCCAGTCCCGGCCAGCATCTCTGAGATGCCAAGTAGCAGCATTAACGGCACCCAAAGGAGAGATTCCACATCCCTCCTCAAGGGGCATGCAAGTACTACTTTACCATTTCCAACATGCAACTAAACAACTAAAAGTCTGCATTACATAATTTGCTAACAAAGTTAACAGATTTCGGGGTCTACAGTATTTTTCCTTTCCAATGTCCTTAAAGCTAAATCTGTTCTGTGAGCAAAAGGAAAAAGAAACTGGTGCCTAAGAGAGGTGGCTGCGAGCAGAAAACTCCTGGTTTCTTTAAATTAGAAACCAAAAGGTGATAAGACAAATGCTACAGTATACAGAATAGGGCGAACGTGTCAACTTTAACTTTGGTTGGAGTGCAATGCTCTGGAGGCAGTGGGCAATCAGTGGATGGTTAGCTGTGCAGTGGGTTTACCTCGGTGTAAGCCTGGGTGACCTGCTCGTACAGGCTCTGGTGGCGGTGGATTGCGATTTCCAGCTCCTGCATCTCAGTCGGCAACCCTCCCTCGCTGCAGACTTTACACCAGGCATCCACCTCTGACAGGAACTGAGGATGCAACACGGGCCCACAAAGACTATGAACATATGGACAAATACCGATTTTCACAGTACAGCAGCTGACGTAAGTAACAGCTCTGTACATTCTTCATCTGCTTTCACAATTTGTCATTTGTCCTGGGCCTCATTTTTCTGAGGTTTAGAGTCAAAGGAGGGTGGTGTTGCCTGTTCGATATCTCAACAACTGCTGGTCAGATTGCCATGACATTTGCTGTAGATGTTCATCATCCATACGCAATGAATTCTAATTATTCTAATGTGTATTGACACCTGGGACTTACTGACATTTTTCATGTATATAGACATACATATACAAGTATCTGGCATTATCAGAAATGTGTAAATTAACTCATATGAGGTCACAGTTAAATTGAAGATAGGTCTAAATAGATAACAGTCTTCTCTGTGGCTATGTGATCCCGCATTATGACTCAAAATATATGTATAATATGTTTTCCCTCTGTTTGTTTTCTTTTGTTTCCCTTGTGGATTTATTCATTTAGTTGTTGACTTTTTTCTGAATATATTTACGGGAGGCTGCCTCCATAACGTAATGTAAAAATGTGCCAAGTGTTCTTGTATTCTGGAAACAATAATATATCTGTGCCACGTGCCACGCCTTTCAAAATCTAATAGTTAAAAAGAAAAGTGGCGTTGTACTGGACTACAGCAGTTTTGGAGGTGTTTGTAATGTATGATAACTATGACCAAAAACATATAACTGAACAAACACCATATTATAGGCATCGTAAAATGATTCTATTATTGGATTGGATTGCACAGCTGTAGCTAATAAAGTGTATATAAAAGATGCTGTGTGGTGGAATGAACGAATGAATGAGTGAACGCTGCGACCTCTAGAGGATGTTCGTGTTGCTGCTGTAGTCCTGAGGTTATTTACTAGCAGCGTTTTCAAATGAAGGCAGACTTCACTTCTCTCTCTTTCTAAAATCGCTCTCATCTGTCTGTCGTCGGGCTAATTTTTCTTCGCTTGTCTCTCTTTCCCCAGCTTGCGTTTCCTCCCGACACTTTTTTGTTTCTCTGTGTTTCATTAGGCTCTTTCTCAACCTCAGCCAAACCCCTCGTCTGGCCCCACCACTCCTGTCGCTCGCTCTTTCAGCCTTTCATCTCCGGCTCTCAAATGTACACTTGTAGCTGATGTCAAGGGCCCAGCAGGAATCAAACGACTCCCATCTGTTGCCATGTCAACCTTCCAAGAATCAGCAGCGGAGCAGTTTGATCTATTAAATATACTCAGACACTAAAAATGTCACATTTACATTTTACATTCTGGACATGTGTCTGATGCAGAGAGACTCGTAGATTAGATGGTTGCCAGATCGGCAGTCTCACAGCAAGTGGCACAGCTTTTCCTCTAATGACAGAGAAGTGAAGGGGAAGTCCTTACATCAGGTAAGGAGGAGGGAGATACTGACCTTTTGCTTTTCCACAAATGGCCGATGTGCTTCCACCTAATGCTACCTGGGCACAGGTTTGTTCTCGCCATAGGACCTCTAGGTAACTTCAAAACATTTTCTTATGACCTCACCTGTTCGGCCTTCTGGTGAAAGACAGACGACATGGCGAGGATGGTGGAGCGCTCGTCAAGTGCGGCAGCGAAACTTTTCCAGTCCTGATCCAGCTGACCGGAGATCTGTTTTATCTGCGTGGAGGCGTAGTGACTGGCCTCCCCCAGGCGGCTCGCCACTGACATGATTCTGTTGATATTTACGTAGGCATTCTGGGAAGAAGAAGAAGAAGAAGAAGAAGAAGAAGAAAAAGAAGAAAAGAACATTAACAGCATGCTGTTGGCGACCAACTGGCTGATCCTGTTGGTCTTACAGTCATCGGTACAACTGGCTCTAACCATTGTTAACATTTTGCATAAAATGAATTATACTTAAGAGATGCAGAAATGTATTTTTCATGTTGTGCCATGGCTTGTGTGTTTGCTCTGCTGTAGTGGTGTTTTTGGTCAATTGTAATGATTTCTTCTCATTGACTTTTGTCAATTTGCTACACCAAGTTAAGATAAACTAAGGTTCCCTAAGTTAACTTAAACTAGCTACATTACTATATACTGTATGCAAATATAATAAACTATATTCTGAGTGTAGTTAGAACTTTAGGCAGATAAGCAGTTTAGCTAGCACCTGACTGTGTGTTGGTCCTGCTGGTAACCTCCTCTTATCTCTGCTGTCATGCACAGTGATCCACAGTGATCTAATGTGAGAATTGAGAATTACGGGTGATGACATTGGCTACCATGGAGTTCATGGCGAAGTGGTTGTGTTGAGTCTGCAGCTCCACGGCATGCTGATAGCCTCGGCCAATCTCCGTGTGACTCTGCAGGAACACTTCCTTGTTGTGGCTGATCCAGTCAAACATCTGCACACACGCACACACACACACACACACACACACACACACCGCGTGGGAACTTTAATGGCATTGCAAATGATGTCACACGTTCAGATTTTTTGTAGGACAGCGAGAGCAAAAAAACCTCACATTGAAAGTGGAGAGAGTTCAGATTCCTTTGCCAAGAAAACACTTTCACACTCAAAGAAAACGGAAATAAACACTGAAGAATTATCTCAGCATGCTGGAGAGGAAAAGAATCTTTTAATTGATCTGACCTATGTCATTACCAGAGACAATTACTGGCAGCTGCCGACTCCTAACGCCATATTTTATTATTTGATACCAGCCTTCGCATGATGTCTATGTTTTATTGAAGTTAATAAAAAAGCAGCTTGAAAATGCGTCACATATGTTTCATTGCATGTGTGACGCATTTTCAAGCAGCTGCCGTGTCTAATCTCGTGTGTCTACAACAAAGCTGCCGGGTAAATCGTTAGCATAACCGAGGGGAACCTTGGCCAAAATGACAAACACGACCCAGGCGGTAAAAAAAAACCAAACAAACAAAAGAATATTCCTTTAAAAAACACGTCATGTTCTCTTTGGCTTCATCTTTACCAGCTGATCGGTGTAAAGCCTAAGGGGCCAGGGCAACCAGCGAGGTTGCTTCGCCATCGGAGTCTATCACTGCAGACAGACGGAGGCTGGGTTGTGGTGTGGTTACCACGGTTACCACAGTGCACAGTAATTTCTCTAGCAGTCATTTCCGCAGAGCAAACGCCTCGTCAGGTCCGACGGTGGCGAGTGTTTCCCACAGTACAAACTCGTCCACACACCCCCACAGCTCCTCAGCATGATGTGACGCCGATGTGGACACAAGCGGATTCTTTTTCTCTCTCTCTGTGTTTGCTTCGCAGTAAATATTTACTGCTCCTGCATGCGGATGTCTGTGCGAAACAACACACCACGTCGGCCGACGCCCGGCTGTCTGAGAGAGAGTACAAGCTGCACTCCCATCAGCAACACGTAGCCGGAGGCAGGGCCACAGGTTGACACGGCTCAGCCAACCTGGGCCCACGTGCATGACCTCGCCGCGCAGTGCCGACGTCATTAGAGCGGCAACGATTGGTCGATTAGTCAGTCAAAGTGCATTTGCCAAATTATTTTGATGATGGATTCATCGTTTCGGTCATTTTTCAAGCGGAAATGTCAAACATTTGCTGCTCCCAGCTTCTTACATGGGAGGATTTGCTGCTGTTCTTTGTCATTCGTGACAGTAAATGAAGAGTCTTTGGGTTTTGGACAGTTGGTTGGACAAAAGATGCAATTTGAAGACGTCTCAGAGAATTAATTTGACATTTTATAGACTAAACAAATAATATAATAAACAAATCGATAATGAAAATATGGCAGGCAGTTGGTTAGTTGCTAGTGGTGTTTACAAAATAAAAGCCTTTCAGAGGTTGGCTGTGTTCCTTAAATACTGGCCCCTTTCACATCACAGAGCGGGATCTTTCTATATATAGCATTTTGTAATGAAAGTGGAATAGTTCAGCATGTTGTCCTAGACATGACGGTATGATAACGATGAATGGAATCCGAAACATTCACTCACAACCACAGCTGAGTGAAGCAATGCTGGGAGATTTTCCAGTGTATCAACTGCTAACAGCGTTCCTCTGTTTAGATCAACAGTACGAGCTAATTTATTTAGACCACTAAGGAGTTCCCATAAAAATTCATGGGTGTTTTTGGTTCCACCTCCATCGCATCAACAACAGAGCACCAAATATTTAGAACGGTCTTTAATGATCAACAGGTTTGCTCGTGGTGGCTTGACTGAACTCTTTCGCTGTGCATCACATCCCCCGAGGCTGCTTCACAGTAAAAGCAAGGCACTAAGACATAAAGCAAGAAAGCATCACTTTTACTTTACTCTGGAGCAGCTGCAGGACTGCAACATGTTACGTGTTGAGTTTGACTACTAGTTTTTACTTTTCTGGCCCTTCGCATTTAAACGTCTTTGTATCAAACACAATCCAGAATCGAAACCTTCTTGCTTCACGACACCTCGTGCAGCCATCACAAGATGCAAGATCGTTACACACGTCGTATTTTCTCTGTATCACGCAGACCTAGTGATCATTTCTGCTCATGCAGCGGCGTCAGGCTCAGTTACGACTCACCTTCTCGGCGTCCTGCTCGAAGAGGCGGAGCTGGAAGCACTGGTCCAGCTTCAGCTTCCTGACGTGCCACATCTGATGGAGGTGCTGCCTCGTTGAGTGGAGCTTGTCCAGCAGACTGGCCACCTGGCCAAAAAGCCAGATTCAAGAGTTGTAAGATGATGTATCTTATCCATTTGGAGTTCGACTGGTTAAATGGATTTGAGGTTTTCTCCAAAGAGAAAAAAAAAGCCGGCAGTTCATGGTTGGACAGTTAGTCAAATGGTCCCAAATATTTTATTCTTCATTATTCGTTTATCAATATTTCAATTGCAAAGAATTTTGAGACTGATAAACAGGATTTAGATAAAAAAAAAAGATGTAAGGATATAAGAACTGTCTTTTAGGCCTCATATTAAATATTCATTTCAATCTGTTTTCTCAACTAAACCGAGCAGCTGTTCCTGTGGAGTCCTCCAGCTAACGAGCAGCGAGCGTTGGCTGGGCGAGGAAAGACATGAGACCGTGCACTTAATCGTGCTTTCAGCAAATATGAACAGTTTTCTAAGGAGTCACTTAGTGAAATCATCAAGATTCATCTACATAATTGGTAAAAAAAAAAAGAAAAAAGAAGACTGTTGTATCGTGTCGGCTGTGTTCGTATTGTGTTTGGTATTAAATGCCAGATTTCCTCAGTTTCTCAGTTTCTCTTGTTAATAGTCCAGCAGTCAAGAGCTGTGTGTGCGTGAAAGTGTACGTGTGAATGTAAACAGTCAGTTGCCTGAGGATATCCGACCCAACAGACCCGAAAGTATCTGCAGACAACAAATTCCTAGTACAGACAATTGATGCCGACTATAGTTTGTACTGAATAATTGCTTTTAACTTCACGTTCTTCTGCACAGGAGGATGAAACTTGCTGTTTACCAAATCATTTCCTAGTGGTTGTTTATGTCATGTGGACACGTGACATAAACATATCAATAAGACATAAACAATCAAGAAGCTTCCACTTGTCTTTTTCTTGTTTCTCCCTGTGCCTGGTAGGATGCCTTTGTCCCTACCGGATTGTGGAGAAATTATGATTTTTCAAGTGGTGATACTCATTAGCTGCCTATAATCCTAGCTGGAGTGAAGGTCCCTGGGATGGGTGACTTACCTTGGGCACCAAGCTCTGGAAGTCTGCAGAGCCTGAGATGCAGTTCCTCCCTGAAAAGCCATCACTAGATCGGATACACTGCAGCAACCTCTGGCCTTCCCGGTCCAACTCCTCCACTGGGGCCTTCAGCACCTACAGGAGAGGAGAGTATAAGAGGTTACTTTAACATGATTTACAGCGGTCTGCAGTGATGAGATAACTATGGTGTGGCGAACACAGGGGTCCGCTAGCTTCAGCCCAGATAATGGAAATGCAACTAATTGTTTTAATTCTTTAGATGTTTCTACAGTTTATATCAGACTGTCCTGACAGTAGCTGTCTCACCTTTTTCTTCAGCTGTGTGTGCTCCTCTATCAACCGACGAGATCCTTCCACATCCGCAGGAAACTCCTTCTTGGACTGAAGCTCCTGCAACACACAGTGCAACTGTTTCATAGTGGGATGAGCGGTTCCTTTAATCTTTTTAAAAACTTCCATCCATCTTTGCCACGATCGACTACTTTTTCATCTGCCCATTCATCTGTCCACCACCCACCTGCAGGTCCTCCAGTCTGGACAGCAGGTGGACGGCGCTGGACATGAACTCCTCCAGAGAGACTCTCAGCTCCATCCACTCCTCGTGGTTGTAGTCCAGAGAGCCTTCAAAGTCGTCCGTCAGCTGGGAGGGATCCACCAGTTTGGCCAGACCTTCAACTGACACCATGCTGGTCTGGTGCACACGATGTATGTATGAAATCAGAAAATGATTTTGTATTTGTTTGTGGGCAAAAAAGAGTTTTGAATAATCCAACAAACCGGGGCTAACTCTGAAGCAAAAAGCTATGATGCCAGCTTCTAAACTTACTAAGATATATTTTGTGGGACCAAAAGGAGAATGTTCACTTTCTGCTTTACCACATTCTGCCAATCCTGTCGCTGTGAAGAAAATCGACTTGGAAGATTATTGCTGTCCAAAAACATGTAACCTCAACTGAGACTATGTTGGATGAAAAGGAAGGAAGCCCACTGACCTCGAAGGAGAACTTTGCACTGCCGAAGTTCGTCTTCTGTTTCTGCCAGAAGTTGTCCGGTTTGATGATGAGCGCCACACAGATCTCGACTGGGAAAAACTCCTGCAGTGTCTTCAGCAGAGGCTTGATCAGTTCCCACTTAGAACCACGCATGTCGATGATGACGGTAAAACCACGTTTACATACATCCTCACTGGTGAGAGAGACATACATCGACAGCAGAAATGCAGAAGACGACGTACAGTAGGGGGAGAGAGGGAACACAGGGAAAGACAATGCAGAGGTTCAGAACAAATTGCTTGAAAACCCTAAACAGAGAAATGTCAGACTGTCACATCAGACTAATTACTAACACAAAGCTAGAGTGAACCAGTCTAAGCAGCAGTCTGTACTGATCCAGGGAATTGATTTACACCTACTGGAATACACGTTTTTATTTTTCAAAATATGCCTTCTGACAAACAGCCTTGCAACAGCCATTAGATGCACATCAGAATCAACAGGTACCAATCAGGAACAAACGTGCCAAATAAGGTCTTGTGCAAAATGAACTGGGAGACCATTTCTTCAGTGCAAAGTAAAAAGGTTTCTTCAGTGTGACTGGGTAACACTCATCGTAAACGGATATTTCCTGGTGACCAGAAGCTGCTCTGAAAGCCGTGCAGCTGTGCCAGCTGTGAACGCTGGAGTCTAATGGGCCTTAAACTCAGCTGCTGCTGCTGATTGGGGAGTAAAAATATACCGAAATGACCTCAACTCCACACACACACACACTCACATGCGGCCCCTATTAATATAAATTCAACAAAAGCACATCCATTATTATCTGCCTCAGGGAAGCACAAACTCCACTCGTCGCCATGGAAACAGCAGCTCGATTAGCAGGACGAATCGGAGCTGGGCTGATAGGGATCAAGTGATGGTATAGATTGAGAGCTAGTTTGGTTCAATAACACTGTGTTCTTGTCAGCCAGGTAAATATATTAACATGCACGACAGTCTCTGTATGCAGTTGCAAGCACAGACTAGACGGAAAACTCGCCCCGCTGTTGCATTCGAGGAAACTCTGACATCTGATAATTTAGTCAGCTAATGAAAAGCTTCTTTTTTATTTACAAATTCGATTTCAATGATTCCTTTGATTTCTTTAGCAGTTCTTGATTTCAATTCAATTCAGTTTGATTTATATAGCGCCATATCATAGCAGAGTTACAGTATCTCATAGCACTTGTTAATATAGAGCAAGTCTAGACCAACTCTATATGTATAGGCCCGACATTTCCACCATGAGCAGCACTAGGCGACAGTGGCGAGGAAACGCTGCCTTTTAACAGACAGAAACCTCGAGCAGAACCAGGCTCTGGGTGGGCGGTCACCTGCCTCGATCGGCTGATGTCGGAGTGTCCTTGGATGCACCGCCAAGGAGTTTTAAAAAAAAAAAAAAACGGTTCCTGCTTGCAGCAGCACGGCACCATGATGATATCTATGCTGAATTGAAATGAAATAAATGAAAGCAGCACAGGACAAGGAGGTAGGAAATCCATCTGAGAAGTGATAAGCTTTAGAAATGGCCTTGAGTAATGTCAGATATACAGCAGTGTGATTTGTAGTTAATGTTTTAATCGTGCTTAACATGATGCACCAGTATTGATTGACTGATTTAATACACTGCAGGGTTTTACTACCATACTTGGTCTGGTATGACCAGTAGGCAGTTGTGCTACATCGCTTTTTTTGGCTTTCCTGGTGTGCAAGTCTCCACTGAAATCCACCAACAAAGGTGTGCGGTCACATTTGGCAAAACATATACATTTTCTCCGTGTATAATATGTGCAAACCCACAGCGTTAAAGTCTTTGTTATCAGTGGAGGGAGTTTGAAAGTGCTGGATATATTGTATTTCTATTGGCTTGGGTGCCACAGAGTCTGCAGCTACAACTGACACGAGGCTCATCATCACCAATAAAAGATCTCATCTTTCATGACACTACTCATTAAGTCACCTAAAATAGGTTTAAAATCTGTATTCAAAACGTAAACTGCTCAAATCTTACACTCTAGACCAGCTCAACGTCCTCAGACTGCGATGAGGGGCCGCAGGAATAAATGGACTTGAAGTCAAGTGGGACAGACTTGCTGCTGTCTGACGCAAACACTGCAGCTTTCATGCCGATGCAAATGAAGCGCTGCTCTCAGTCTGCTGCTGTGATGCAGAAGAAAGGAGCGCTTGATTCTACGGCGCGGGCCGCACCGAAGCACTCCACATTCGCGTCACCCTCCACATCTTGATTCTCATATCTGTCACAATTGAGTCTAGTTCACGAAAGCCACACTTCTGAATAAAAAGGTTCAGGTAACAACGTTAACAGTCACAGGAGATAAAAAGTGTAAATATGATTACATTTCATTACACATGCTTGTATGAGCGTGTGTTCAGTCGTGCCTGATGGGAATGTGTGTACCTGGGAACAGTAGACAGGTAAGTTACCAGCCTCCTCAGGTCTTCCTGTTTTATTCGGTCATGGTTACTCCTGGCAGGAAAGGTTAGGATTGGTCCTCCTCTTTTATCTCGCCCACCTGTACATGCACACATACACATAATAAGCTTGACGTTGCCGCATATGCAGTGTTCAACTGGTATTTCCCATTTTTATCAACAACAATCCAAAGCAACAGTGGATATATACGTATTATCTGTGCAGCCAGAGCCTGATATGGCTCCAACGTTCGCAGCAGTATTGTACAGTTGCATTATTGGTATAGCAGTGTCACATAGAAATGGCAGAATAAAGAATATCTTTTTAAATCTTGATGTTACTATTCAACCATTGGCCTAAAGCAAAATTGATAATACGTACATTCAAATACAAAAACAAAACACAGATCCCAAAATCAATGATCTAACTGATCGCTGAAGAACTTTACTTACAGAGCAGCAGACAGTGACTCTACACTGCAACCGCCATCACTCCATTACAAATACACCATATCAGTGTTAATCTGCACATTACTTTACACTAATAGCCTCAATATCTCTGCATCTGTAACATAACTCCCATCACAGCTCCGTCAGCCAGTAAACGCACTCCGACCCATCTGAAACACAAACTCCCTCTCTGTGATAAATGAGGTGCGTAGAGATGTTTTGGTTAGATTAACGTGAGAAACACAAACTGCTACTCAGACGCTGGAAATCGGTTCGCGTGTGTTTGAGTGTGTGACGTGGGAGGGAGTACGCTGCTGTAATCCAAAGAGGAGTCTTGGTGACAGATCGTTGCTGGCGCGCGTGCTCTCTCCTGTTCTTTCTCTAGGTCTCTCGGCCATCCTCTCTCTTTATAATTGAGACGTACTTCTTCACTGGTACCCATTACTGCAATAAAGAGAGGACCAGTCCTACAACTCAGAATATCTTGAGGAACAGAACTTAAATCTTGTTCTATAGTGCTAGGAGTTCTTCTCAATTCACAGCAGCTGTTCTGGTGGGAGATCATTTTTGATTTTCAGGATTTTCAAGGGGGGGGGGTGTCACAATATTTTTACAACACATCACACGGCTGAGTGTTTGCGAGTGCGATGGCCCGTGGACCGAAGCAGTTCATGTGTCTGCTTTCTCCGCTTGTTTTGGCACACAGAGCTCTGCAGCGGCTGCCAGAGGGGAGAAGTTCACATAAGTCATGTTCGGGGTGTGAAGGGCCCCGTGATGATTTTTCCGGCCCGTTTCCTGTCTCGGGAGGTGTGCAAGTCCCGGTTCGCACCGGCGATGTTTTCTGCAGTCCTGGAGCGTTCCATGGCGGACACAGCGCTATTGGATATGCCGAGTGGGATCACTGTGGGGCCCCCTCCTGAACTCCACGGTCATATCCAGTGTTTTGGATGTGTTCAGCTGTCAGTTGCTGTGACTACAGCAGGGGGCCCGCTGTTCTGTATGCAGACCCGTCACTGCGTTGGATGAGGCCGAGGACTTCGAGGAGTCTGACAGGAGGGGTCCCCAAACCAGCGAGGGCAGCACTGACAGGTGCAGAGATCTGGGACCGGATTCACAACACCTCCCAAGACTAGATGTAGCTCCTACTGTAGCCGAGTCAGGAGAATCTCCTAAAAATATGTCACAGTAACTTTAAGGCTCCCAGGTTTTTGGTCTAAGTGTAATTCACATCCAGATCGATCCATCTGTCTATTTCAATGTGCATTGATCCTTTGTATTAATTAATACCAATGCACTGACGTGCATCTCTTACCCAGTTACCAGTCAACCAATCACTGTAGACGCAGCGAGGAGGTTCGTTCACGAAACACGATGCCGTTGATAACAAAGTGGCCAAGCCCCGCCCCTTCTCTTAGCTGAGGAGCTCTCAGTTCTTCACTAAAAGTTGCTCTCAGCAGCTTTGTGAAAAGCTCTCAAGAGGAAACTCTTAGCGAGGAACTTGTGCCACCATCTAGGAGGACTAGCATAAGCAGGTTTCTTCTATCAGGCTTTCTTGCGATTCAACCGTGACCTCGGTGACTCAGACGTGACTTCACTGGCTTTGATACGATCTCAAACCACCCGAGGATGTATGACCTCGGATTCCCGTCTTGGACCGAAGGTTTGCTGACCCACAGGGCATATGCAGGAATCCTGAAGCTAAATTCCAGACCTTTTAAGACCGTTTCACCGTATTTTAAGACTGCAGCGCTACAAGTTGTAAAAGCAACAAGCCGTAACTTACATTTACAGAGCTATACCAGTACATGTATTTGGAGATTGCAAAACAGTCTTAGTTTGACATAATTCAGATCGGCCGAGAGGGAACAAAACTCAAGGGAATAAAGTAGCGACTAACCCAAAGGCGAGGTTTATTAAAAGTATAGGCCTAGGCAGCCAGTCTGAATCTACGCTTCAGAAGATAACGCCTCGTAAAATGCCGGTTAAAGCGTTTTAATACTTTCTTTGCTAAACAGATTTAATACCCTTTAAGACGTCGCTGGATTCCCCGCTGAGGCTGACTGACGCTCACCTGACACGAAGGCGACTTTCTCCTTCAGCACAGGAAGAACATCAGATGCCTTGATGCCTTCAGTCCTGAACGACCCTGGAGAGACAGGCAGAGGGAGAAAGTCGGTGGAGCTTTTGGTATTAATCCCGTTATCAGATCAACATTCCTGTGAGGAAAAACACACACACACACACACACACGCCCCCCACACAGATCTGGCTTTTAGAAAGGGATTTTCTTTTTTTTCTTTTTTCTTTAATTGTGCTCTTGTTTCTTTGTCTTCAACATACATTGTCACTGGCATTAGAAGGATTTCACACCAACGGTCAAGTGGAAGTATTAGCAGTAGCAGAAGTGTGTTTCATGTGTGCACAGTACGCAGTAAAGTAAGAACAGCTCATCTTCATTCGTCCATCCTTTGTAAATTCATCCCCTGGTCTTTTGCTTCTGTTTCTTTCCCTCTCAGTTCATCTGGTCACCCGTCTGTCACGTTATGAAATCTCTCCCTCTCTCGTTTTGATTAATGCTCTCTCTCTCTCCCGCTCTCTTGAAAACAAGCCCAAATGTCCTGCTGTGTGATACACTGTCCTGGCTGCAAAACACACACACACACACTCCATGAACATTCCACACTGAGAGCGCTAAGTCTGCAAATTCTATCTCAGGACGCAAAGGGAGAGAGAGAGAGAGAGAAAGAGAGAGAGTGAGAGAGAGAGAGAACGGTAGACAGACACCAGATCGGCTCTCTCCAATTTAAGAGTCAGTTCCATGTTTTAAAGCGCTGACATCGGCACTAACCTGTTTTTATATAAATTACACATAAAAAAAAAAAACCTGGCCGAAGAGGGCCAATTTTAATTTAAATCCTTCATTTAATCTTCCATGTACTTTTACTGACACA
Source organism: Gadopsis marmoratus (assembly GCA_036023855.1). Lineage (NCBI taxonomy): Eukaryota > Metazoa > Chordata > Actinopteri > Centrarchiformes > Percichthyidae > Gadopsis > Gadopsis marmoratus. The sequence continues at coordinate 8,106 of JAVQJF010066216.1, read as the reverse complement.
TGTCAGATGCACGCGGGAGAGCTTCTAACCGACGCGTGAACGAGCAGAGCGCTCAGCCACGTTCACGGGTTGTTCGTGACACACGTGACCAGTAAGAGCGGTCCGACAACTAATTCACGCACGGCCGTTGATGTACAACTAATAACTGATAACTGATCCGTTTAATGTCGGCTTATCTAGCGTTCTGACGTTTTACAGAAACAGCATTGATTTAGACCTGACGGAGCAGCTTGACCTACAGTACAGACATGGATTGTATCCAGGTACCACACTAAACGCCATACCAGTGCCTTTACTGCCTAATCACAAATCATGTATACATTTACGCTTCCCATTTCAAGGTTAAAGTCCAATAAAATCACATTTAGTCATCGCTTTGTCTAGTGAAAACCAAAAGCTGTTATCAAGCACAATATGTGGATGTTTAAACCCCCATTTAAACAAATGTTCTGTTCTGTGCTCTCATGCTGCGTTTCTGGTCTTATTTGATTTACATTTGGCCCGAAAACAACTGACGCATGTATTTGCATTTTTATTTGTTTCCCGGGAACAGAATGTCCATACAGTATTACGGGTTGGCCCTTTGTTGTCGTTAACATAAACAGATGCAAGAAATTAGACAAATCACTCGACAGCCTAACAGCGTGAGTAGGATCACCTACTCGTGCACTTTGTAATAACACGCCCAACATCCCAAATGCTGATAAGGTACCAAACAAACACCACTGCACTCCTCCAAGCAAATACCTGAGCCAGTCAATTTTGCGAACGCATCCCTTTCTCTCCATTACAGCCTCCGCATCTCATTACACCTCACGACCCACCCAGCGCTCTCCGCTCCGCGTTAGAAGGCTGGGCTCCAATTTGGAGTGAAAAGGAAGTCGGCTGGTTTCAGGGCCTTTTTTCCTACCGTGCCCCTTTTCCCCTGGAATAATCCTGCTGCTGACATCAGACAGCCTGACTCTGCACTAGCACTTATCCTACCACGCTTCAACTCTCGTACCCGTTGCCCCTTCTCGTCTGGCGGGTCTAATCTATTAACATTTAGTGCCTGTCGCCGTGCATCTGCTTTAAAACACATCACACCACGAGCTGCCTCAGCTTGCTCGCGCTTTCTCCCCATAAGAAAATGTAGCAACGTTCCTCCGTGATGGAGACACAGCCGGGCGGCTGGGTGCCTGGAGTTGAGCTGTGATGAGACTGTATTTGTAGGCCTTTATATTCAAATTGAAATGACTTGCTAGAAAAACGGTTTGTGTTGCAGGAAATGAAGGAAAGAACAGAGAGAGAGAGAGAGAGAGTGTGCTGCCAACATCAGCAGCTTCTTCTCCAGCGGCAGAATACGTACAGCAGAGGGAGTGTGTGTGTGTGTGTGTGTGTGTGTGTGTGTGTGTGTGTGTGTGTGTGTGTGTGGGGGCCGGTGAGGGAGTGAGACTCGTTTGTCCATTACTGTTCATTTCAACACACACAGGAAGCAGTCAGTCACACACACACACACATTTCAGTTTTATTTCTTTGGGGGAAGTGATTCTTATCTTGCGTTCGACGGGAAAGTGATGGTGAGTCAGGTTTGGCTGCGGTTCTGCGGTATTCTCTGCTCACCAACAGCGGTCCCATTTCCCTTATGGAACCGTAAAGACTCGAAGAACCCACTGATGTTATAAGGCCAACAAAAAGGAAGCTGGTCGTGCACCTGAGACTTTTCCACGATCAGGTGTTTCAACTAAACTCAGTTACAAGGTCATTTAACCCACCGAGCTAAAACTAATGCGATAAATCTGATCATGAAAGTGATAATATTCAGTTTTAGAAGAAAACAGGTGCTCATTCAACTTCACGGGCCATTTTAGATTGTGGTGCCTTTTTCTATTGTGATGCAGTGAGAGGTGTTTCAAATACTTTGTCAACCCCCTTTATATCAATAAGGGCAGACAGGCTATCAAATGACTCCTGCTTTCTAAGACTGAATTAAGAAATGAATGTGCTGGCACCGAAACCAGAGTGAAAATGAAATGAAACTACTGTAGTTTAACATGTGTTATGGCTTTATAGTTGTTCTAGTGTAATTTTAGATCCTTTGTTTCTTTCTTTCTCTCTGCAACTGCGGTTTCTCACCAGGACAATAGGAGCTAGTGAGGATCGTGCAAATGGTTTCAACTGTTGATAAAGTCGGACACAGCTGCAGAAAGGCACAAAGGAGGAGACTTACATCTGTTCCCGAGGCAATCCTTATTCTAACCATAATCACTACAGAACCCAAACTTTAACCCGAACCAAAAACCAAGTCTTACATCTAACATTTAATGGTTTACATTGCGGGGACCAGCTTTCATGAGGATAGTCCTTGCGACTGTGCGAACAGTCACAAACGCTGTGCTCAGCGTCACTGACGCAAAGTGTCGGCCATCCATCAACTGCAAGAAAGAAAGAAAAGAAATTGCGGAGAGAAAGAGGGTTGACAGAGACAATCTGAATAGCGTTTAAGAGGTTTACAATTCCATCCAGATGTGTGAAGACTCACACATTTAACGGAGTGACTGTCACAGTTGTCCCGTCGTCAACCAGACAGACGGGAGGTGAAAGAGCCCTCGAATGATCGAACAAGCTAGAAGCTCGTGACTCTCTCTCGGGCCCTTCCCCGACGTGATATCGTCACATTATGCTTACGGTTGGCCTTCGTGTTTCCTACTTTAGGACAAATTCGTCTGTAAATAGAATAGTCTGCACCTCCATCGCTAAACACAAACATTAGACTACATACTTTTAGAAATGCTGTCTACACGCACAGGTTGACAGTTGTAAATTGCACACTAAAAGCAATAACGCGCGTTTGCACCACATTTGTTCAGCCTGGACTTTCGGCACCACAGCGGTGCATAATATTGTCTTACTTATCTCCCTCTGCCAGCAGCACTGTAACATTCATTACATGCTGCAAAATAATTGGTTCTGGTTTGCTGGGAGAGAAAAAAAAAAAAAGAAAAAGAGAAAAGGATCGAGACACACGCAGGTGGTCAAATCAAGAAGTGCAAAAACAGTTTGGGCAAAACTCTGAAACTTTGAATATGTAATAAAGAAGAGTGAGGACTGTCCTGTGGACGCGCAGAGGGCAGCTGCCAGTGAATCCTACCTGGATAATTAGACTGTTGTCATTTTGTTTCACACGATTGTGCTTTCTGTTTGACGGGGGTTGTTGCGTTGCCCTAACCAACCGGAAGTGGGGCGATGCATCTGTCCCGTCCACGTCAGTCTCAGTCAACACTAAAGACTTAATTAATATGAGGATTTCCATGTTGATCAAAGAACTATGGCGGCTTCAGAGTAGCCACAGCCCGCACAGCTGTGTCAGCCTCATCCACGCTTATTGCTTTTATTCCGTTACATTTTGGCATCATAAAGGACACATTTCCATTTCGACTCCTGCCTGCAGAGCTCTGGACGGATCCCCCGGGTGTTTCTCCAGCCACCAAAACAGCCTCTAATGAGCCCAACGCCAGACCTATTTGAATTACTGAAACACCTGAGATGAAGGCAGCATTTCAGAGGTCCGGCTGTTCCTGCCGTCAGCAGGTGAAAATGCAACAGGTGTTTACAGGTTTAACAGGCTCCGTTTACACCAAGGAAATTAGTCTTGTTTTTACAGAAGGGACGGCGGCTGCTCCCCCAACGATGGACGAACAGGAAGAAGAAAAGTCAGTATCCCGATGGAAACGACATGATTTCTTTCATTTCTTACTGTTGCGACTGTAAGAAAGCAGAGGTCGTTACATCAAGACTAAAAGCTGAAATACGCACAACCTCCGGGGGAACAGAGCGAAAGCACGAACGGAAAGAACATGTTGACTATCCTTTCATCTCTCTCCCTCTCACACACACACTGCATTAAATTAGATAATTATGTTAAAGAACACTGTGGTTAAAGCGTCAAAAAATACATTTCAGAGTGTTCAACCTAAATCCAGATTGGGCCTAAAGTATGGAAATAGTATGAAAGCATGTTTCTTCTCCTATGTTGGCTTGTCTTTCTCCTCTGTCTCTCTCTCTTTCTGTCACACACACACACACACACACACACCTTTGATCCAGCATGTGTTTTCTCCATCGGAGATCTCCACCACATATACACACGTTCAGTGTGTGTTTGTACAGTAGCGATACAGCGGTGATTACGGCAGCATATGGCTGTTGGACATACTGGACTGAACAAACTTGAAGTGACTTGAGACACACACACACACACACACACACACACACAGCGGGTAGACTAATCTTACACTCAAAAAAAAAAAGAAAAGTGAAATCCTCAGACAGAGGAAAACCTGAATGATTTGACAGTCTGCATCTTTGCTGCCACACTGACCTGGAATGAGGCAGTGCACCTTGTGTATGTGTGTATGTGTGTGTGTGTGTGTGTGTGTGTGTGTGTGTGTAGCCTTACACTGAGGCTGACATCATCCAGAAATCGGCTGGAACATCTGCTAGCCATTGGTACAATGATGGAGGAAGACTTCTGTGTGTGTGTGTGTGTTTGTGTGTCGGTCTATCATCCATACAGGAGTGAGATTTTAATTCCAGCAGCAAATATCAGGCCAAATGAGTCTGGTAGCTGAGGTGGTAGCATTAAATCCAGGAGTACCAGTGGCACTAGAATTAATTAAGTCAGTAATAGCTGTATTTGCTTTTTAAAATCACATATTGTATTATTTTTATTCTAGGATGCCTAACAACATCAGGCAAAGGGACTGCTGGTGAAAACTAGCCCGTCAGCCATCTCGGGTGATTAATGTACAATGTCCCTTTTCAAATGAAACAGTTATTCAGTTTAAACTGATTTTGATGGTCAAAGCACGAAACAGAGAGAGGCAGGAATTCTTAAATTTAGGGAACTGTGAACAACAAGCCTTTGGAATATATACTTAATACACCATGTAAATGATGTATTAGGTTTGTAAGGACACACTGGATGTAAGAATGAATGGTGTTGTAAGTGTCAGTTGACATGTGGTTTTGAGGCAGGACAATGAGACAACGAGGGATCACTCTCAATCCTGAACCAATGGGATATTGTATTTCATCTGCGTTCTTTGCTTGTGCATGTGCACAGCTAGTGAGCTAAAACATCCTTCCGGCGAGAGGCTCAAGACAGTCTTTGAAGGCGCTTCTGGAATCCACTGCACAACTACATGTTGGTTCAAAATCTATAAAGTTGCAATATAATACAAAGACAGTTAGACCAAGCATAGTGGACCAGCAACAAGAAACCTGGACTCTCGATAGATGGAGTGCTAAGCAGATAATGGTCCAACAGGCACAATTGAGAAGTAGATGCAAAAAAAGCTATAGGATAGAAACCAGAACCAGAACCAGAACCAGAGCCCGTGGAGAATGGAATACAGTCACTTTTGTGTCCTCCTGCATGGAAAAAAAACTCAGAAAACTGAGGAGACTGAAAAGGCTGAGCTACAATTTCTTAAAGCCCCACACTGTGCAAGTGTTGCTAGGCAACCAGCAGAAACAGCCGGCTCGTCATTCTGCAGCAGCGTGTTAGCACGAAAAAAACAGTCTGTGAAGTGAATGAACTGCAACCATGAATGACGGACTGTGTCTCCAGGCCTCATTTGCATGCTAGCAGGGATGAAAGTAATAAATTCAGATTACGCTTCCCTCAGTCGACGCAAGCACACCCAGCACCGCTGGAGCTCAGGGCCAGCTCTGCTACCTAACACTGCCCGCTGAGCGCTTGGCGCGTGGACGTCAACATCTGCTTTTACATGGAGCCTTTCATTTCGCTGATCATCACAATTGCACCCTAATCAGAATAACCACGAGAGAAGAGGTCTGATATTTAAGACCACCTCTGAACACAAGCACGCCGACTGTGTTGGATGGTGACTCACAGAGAATGCAAAGACAACGTGATTGAGGGGACTTTGAAAGTCTGCCGGTTTGTCAGGTTTTAGAGTTTGTGCACTTTGTCAGATTTAAGGCCTTTACACACCAGGGACATGATGAATAAACGGCTTGGAAATGTAAAATGCTCTCATCAAAACCATTCACACCGGCAGCATTGTAGGTTTGCGATGGACAGATGGACAGATAGGTGGGTGGGTAGGCAGCTCGGTAGGTTTGCGCCAAGTCATTCTCCAGAAATAAACATACGTGTGCTATATATGTATGGGTTCTGCACAATGTGATTGGCCGAGGCCTTTACTCCCCATGCGAAAGCTCGAAAATTGCAAAAAGAGAAAAAAAAACACATGTTGCTATGTGCTCACAACAAAACAGTATAAATAGCTCAAATATATTAATTTGCACAATGTGTAAAGGCCTTTAATGTGTCGTCTGCTCACGCTAACCACAATGCGATGAATGTGGATCATGTCAGCGGCCGACTGGTTAGGCTGGACATTTTAGGGGTGACTGACTGTACAACTCACAGCTGCCGAGTTAAATGTTTCATGCATCCACAGACTTTCTGATGCTCCATTCACAGTGTGAAGTCAGCTCCTTCCACAGCCTTTCAACTATTATAAAAGCATAGCTAAAGATACAGAAGGGCACATTATTGAATATTATTATTACATTGATACCCGGTGGCACGAGCTCAAGAAACCGCTCAGAGGGTTAACATACTGTAAAGAGAAGTAACAGCAAGCGATCACACTGAAACGCACACACACACACACACACACACACACACAAATACAGTGTCTCTGTGATATATCGCTGATTTAGTGCCTTGCAGTATTTCAAAGCAGTAAAGCTACACATAAACCACTGTGACCAAACCAGCCGCACGCGCACACACACACACACACACACACACACACACACACACACACACACACACACACACACAGAAATCCTCAGAAGCCTTTCAGGGAACTCGGCTCACGTTTTCTTCGTTTGGCAGTGGGAATGAATGTTGCCCTTATGTTTCTCGTTCCTGTGCAGTTTGCGTGCGTGCGCGTCTCAGATGTACAGTCTATTCGTGTATCTCACTTGTTGCTATGGTTACCCCTGAACTCCCTGACAACCTGGCAACGGTAACGGCGTTCGGGGCAGTTAACCTGGGCGCTTCATGTCACAGTGACGGCCCCCGCCACACACACAAACATCTTTTTCCCACACTACCAAAGGAAAAACACAAAACGTTCGACCGTGAATGTACCGTGCGCCTCCTTTGCCATAGCAAGGTCACACAGTCAGGAAGTGATGTCACTGCTAGCGGTGTGTGTGTGTGTGTGTGTGTGTGTGTGTGTGTGTGTGTGTGTGTGTGTGTGTGACAAGGGTAAGGCTGCACACACTCGCAGAGACACATAGCGTTTCCAGACGTGTAGATGTTAAAAGGTCAACATGCAGCCCTGCTGGAACCATTAACACTGCTACCCCCACCGCCGCCACCGCCGACACCACCCCCAAATACACACACGAGCTCTTAGAAGCAGCACAAAAGGGACCAAAAGATGACCAAAGCTTACTGAAATTGCCCCATAATGGTGAGTGAGTCTTGGGTTCTGTTCACGTAGTAACAGCGGGAGATACGAGCTTTTCACCGGACAGTGAAGGTGACACTGAGGCTGCTCGGACGGCCAACAGACATTTCAGTCTGTATAAATCACCATAAATATGATGTGCATTCTGCTCATTTGTCTAAGGAGGGAGGCTCACTTCCCAGATCTGCACGACTGTGGCCAAAAATGTATCTGTGTGTGTGTGTGTGTGTGTGTGTGTGCGTGTGCGTGTGCGTGTGCGTGTGCGCCATCTAGTAGATTTGAATAACGATCGAACACAGTTAAAGGGCTTTATGCAAAACCAGACTTCCGTGAGTGTGTCTGCAACATGTGTCACATTCATCCACTCACACGCCATGATTGTTTGTGTGTGTGCGTGCGCGTGCGCGTGCGCGTGCGCGTGCGTGTGTGCGTGTGTGTGCGCCTAAATGACTTCAGAAGGAAACAGGTGAGGCCGTCTGCACCCCTAGCAACAGCTGACCCCCGACAACCGGCTGCTGCACCTCATGTGTTGCCACGGAGACAGGGGCTGGGGGTTTATCGTATCTAACGCTTTTTTTTTTTTTTTTGGGGATTAATGGCTGCGGAAGCT